>DWDX01003533.1:0-12983 GCA_018245675.1 Agara michaeli | reverse complement strand
GTGCGGACTGGTGCTCTGACGTTCGGTGTGTCGGTCTGTGCGTGCGTGCGTGCGTGCGTGCGTGCGTGCGTGCGTGCGTGCGTGCGTGCGTGTGTGTGCAATAAAGAAACCAGACGCATGTGACAGCCATATATGTAAATCAAGTACCGAGGCTCGTATATCTTCACCAACCACGTAGTCAAACACAAAACCCTCCTAAATTCATTGCGATACATCTAACGTAATAAGTAATTCGTATATTATTCTACCTATTTAGACATGGACAATGTGCAACGTATGTTTTTATTAGGTACTATTAAGTGTTGGCTTGAAACTGGCTGTGAATGAAATAAATTATCCTGTAATCGAAATAAATAAATTTTATTACGAAGGTATCTACATATATTGATAAAAAGTGGAAGGCTTCAAAATGAAGGCTATTGGCGAATTGAACAAACGCGATATATGCGCCACCCGCGGTACTGTTAACACTTTTATGTAACAATACCTCTTGTATTTCAAAGTATTGTGCATAAACGTTGAAAGGTTAGTAGCAGAATTGTAGGTAGTACGTGTTACTTTAACCTTAATAAATTATTAATAATATATGGCAGATACAGGCTCTTCAAACGGACACATGGTTACCGGAGAGTCCCGTTACGGGCCATGGCTAACTTCTGGTAATTAAAGGTTTAGCTAAAATGGGTAGTTTTTCGACGATAAATAATATTTTCAGTCCTATAAAATCGTCTTGAAACTTTACTTGAAATATTACTATGATGAAGTCTGAACATTAAATCTACGCACTACAGTAAATGAAATAAAAATTAAGGGTATGTAAAGTAGAAAAAAAAACAATATGGTGTGGAACAATTTATTAACAATTATGTAATTCTATAATTAAGTATAAATTGCCTGTGATCATAAAATAACGATCCTATAGTAAAAATGTTGGCTTTCACCAGTATAAATGCAAAAAAGTATCATTATTTTTAAATGCCTAAAGCTTAAAATACACTGTAACATGAAATATTAATTAATGGCGTAAGATATTTATATTTTGAAGTCACGTATCTATCAACATTACGCAAGTTTAAACATCAGTGATGATAGATGGTGGTACATACCTATTAATTACTTCCATAATAATAATAATATATTAAGTATATTTACGACACAATAAATGGCAATAATAATTATAATTATATATCATAAACAATTAAAAGAAAAGAGGGTGTATATTAATGTTACATAAATATAGTCTATAATTGATTTACCTTAATATGTAATTGTTCTTTGGAATAGTATTATACATAAAAATTTAAGCACTACATTACAATTTGGAGCATGTGCTTCTGAGCTTTCCATTGAATTTCGTTGCAAAAGTTAAAATTAAATACATATTACAGGTACAAGCATTTGATTTACATTTATTGTCTGAATTTGAATAAATATCATCGATCGAAATGTTATATATCGTGTATAAACAATTACATTAAATAGTAGCATTAGAAATTACTAAATAGGATTGAATTATAATCGAACACGTCAAATACAATTTGCAAGTTAGAAAACAATTTATTCATAAGTACTCGCAAATAACACCATACACTCATAACGTAGTTAAACTACAATTATATGACTCGAATAGGTTTAAATTGTACTGTAATATTACAAATGGCACAGAGGGCAATTTTATGTAGCAACAAGTGTTAAAAATGTTACTTTTTTATTCCAGTGTTTTATGTAGTACAAGATCTGTAATAATCGGATTGTTTCGTAATTTCGGAAAGATAGTAGCTCATTTTCGCATTTAAATCGTTTATTTCTTTTTCTAGAACGTTTAATTGCTCGTTATGATCGTTATAAAGTTCTTCCATATTAGCTAGAAGCTTAAGTTGCATTTGTGTGTCACTGGCGAGTTTCGTAGCGCGATTTAGCAAAAATTGAGCGCGTTCTCTAGAATTTGATGTTTGATTCGCCCGTTCAGCAAGAGACATATTTGTTTGTTTAAAATCTTGACGCAGTTGTCTGGCTTTCTGCTCTGCGCCTTCAGCCCGATTAACCACATCATTAGCTTCCTGTTTTACCTGTTCTGCGTCACTTTCTATTTTTAATATATTTTTTTGTAAATCTGAGAGACGTGTTCGTAAACTCTCTACTTCATCCATTGTTTCGTTAGCTTTCTTTTGAGCTTGTTCTGTTTCTAACGCTATAGGGAGTAAATCACTGTTTGCCGCTTTAATATCATTATTAGCTTTATCTATTGCATTTTCTGCCGCATCTTGCGCCGCTTGTGCTTCATCGAGAGCTTCCAAAACTTTGTTTGCCATCTCTAAAGTTAAATTGGCTTCTTTACTTACTACAGTTGCATTTAGTTTTAGTGCTTTGGCTCTATCCAGATCTGGTTTTGTTTCCGTAATGATATTCTCAATATTTGTTAACTGTGACACAGTGGAATTAATACGCTGTGATAACTCTGTTATTTCCGTAGGTTCTATTCGTATCGATAAATTTAGTATATCGTTAGCTAAAGTTCTCACGTCAGTTGGAGTACTTGAGCTATTGGACAAAAACTCCTTCAATTCAGATACGAGCTCTTGACTCTCATTAGTAACACGTTCCGCCGAAGATTTAAAATCATATGCATTATCAAACAAATCCTTTGCTTTGGTTTTAACTGCGACAGTATCTTGTTTTACCTGGCTAATAGATCTGAATAAATCTTCAGCTGTCAATTCATGCTCTTTAATTCGATGTTCAGTTTTATTTGCAAAGTCTAAAGCTTGTTCTGCTTTGGTAATAGCACCTTGATCACAAGATATTCCTCCACATTTTCCACAACCTGCACCACCGCATATATCACAGGTATCGCTGTTTTGGCCACACATTTTCTCATTTATTTTTGGTATTTCTAATTCTAATTCCGATAACTGTTGCTGTAGATCGTCTAATTTTTTATCGTTGTCATTTTGAGTACTATTGAAGTTATCATATTGCATTTCGATAAGCCTGTCTGTGTTTTTGATCTGTCTATCTGTACTAGCAATAACAGTCTGTACACTTTCAGCGTCACCTGTAGCTTTTAAAGCTCTTTCCTTAGCTTCACGAGTTAAATTTAATGCTCCTTCTAAATTGGCTTCTTGAAGTTTTGTGGCGTTATTGCCTAGGTCCAGTGTTTTTGTCTTTAAGTTATCAATACTTGTTCTTAGGCCATCTAATGTCACATTTCCTAAATTGATTTTAGAAGTAATGGCATTGAGTTTTTCATTGCTTTCTTTAACTTTCTTTTCAGCTTCATTCAATTGGTTTTGTAATTCACCTATACTCGAAATTAGTTCTTTAACTGTTGTTTGCCCAAGCTTTGCGCTTTGAAGTGTGGTTTCTACGTCTGTCAATTTTTTTGTCATTTCTTCAAAATCTCTAGTGTATGCTCCTGTTGCTCCAACAACTTTAATTTTACTTGCATTTCCAATAGCGTATTCTGTTTGAGTACGAAGGTTGCCAATGAGAAGATCCCAGTTATTGAAACATTCACCACACGCATCGCATTCAGGAGCTTCACCAAGATAGCCTCTAGCACATATGTCGCATTTATATCCACCAATGCCTGGTTTACAAATACATGTCCCATTCTCTCGCATACATTGCTGTGACATAGAGCCAAGTGGATCACATTCACATTCATAACATTTGATATTTGGATCACCCCAGTGGTTTTCATGGCACTGGTCACATTGTCTCCCACCATACCCACGTTTACAGTCACACTTGCCTATATAAGGATTACATTGAGGAGACATAGAACCAATAGGATCACATTCGCAAGGGTCACATCCTGTGCCTAGAGCAATTCTCCAGTGATTTTCAGTACATTGATCGCAATTTATACCCATTACATTGTTATAACATGGGCACTGTCCGGTAATTTCATTACAGTTTCCTTTAGTGAAGTTGGTCCCTAATTCTGAGCAATTACATTTATAGCAGGCTTTGTCAATTGCATCGCCATAAAAACCTTCTTTACAAATTTCACAGTAATCTCCAGCCGTGTTATGCAAGCATTGCAAGCATTTACCCGTATATGGGTCACAATTTCCTGGTTTTGTGACATCTATGTTTTCATTGCAATCACACTTCGCACAAGTTCCTTTAATAGGATCGCCGTAATAGTTATCAGCACATACATCACAGAGTGGTCCCGCGTATCCTTCTCTACAATCACAAACTACATCTTTAGTTTCTGGATCTAATTCACATCGGTCCGCGTGACTACTTTTATTAGGATCGCCATAAACTCCTGGACACGGGCAAAGTCTGCATTGAATATCAACGCCGAGGCGTGGATCACCATAATACCCTTCTACACATCTTTCACAACGATGACCTTCAGTGTAATCATTGCAGTTTTTACATGCTCCAGTTTTATCATCACACTCTATTGCATGGCCATTGCAATCACACTGTTGGCAATTGGGAAAGTTGAAATAACCTGGTTGACATAAATCACATGCTCGACCATAAGTGTTTGTTCTACATTTACATTGACCACTCGCTGCATCACAGAAATTATCAAGAGAACCTATACTATTACAGTCACAACGTTTGCAGCCAAATTTGCTAAATCCATATGTACCAGGAGCACAACGATCACATCTTGCTCCAACAATATTTTCTACGCATTGACAATGCCCAGTATAAGGATTACATTGATGGCTTTTTGAACCTGACGGGTCACATTGACAAGATTCTGCTCCTTTTCTGATATAAAATCCAATACTAGCGTGGTACTTTTTACAGATTTCGGGTATATTATCTCTACTTAGATCATAATAATAAGAGTCACCACAGTTATAACGGTCAAATTCATCTCTCATTGTACTACCGTTAGCAAAAAATGGCAAGTCATCAACCGAAGGTATAAGAACAATAGAATCAATTAATACAGATGCCCTAGTATTAGCAGTATGTGGATCTTGTCGTCCTAAATAAATACGTATTTCGGTTTCTTTATCTTTTTCCAGGCAAACAGGGGGCCTAACTAAAACACTGCGTTGATTTGCTGGAAGGCTTGTATAAACTGTGTCATCTTCGGGTCGCACATTGGCACAAGGTGAATCATAATCTATTGGTAATGGTCTTTTAACTAAAATTGTAGCTTCCTCCCAATTTGTGGATGATTGTGGTTCATATCTGATTAGCACATTGTAATTCATGCTAGTTTTTAAGTTATTAATTACAAAGACCAAAGTGCTACTTTCTGGAATTTTCATAAACCCAGGTCCAGTCCAAGTTTCTTTTCTACCACTAGGATAATTTTCTCTTATAACAACATGACAAAGTTGACTTTGAATGGCATTATCATCTATCTGGGAATCACATAAGCTTAGTTCTGCTTCATACACAATTGAATCAAGTGCACCAACGAAGAAATTTTGTATTGGTTGATCACAACGGCGTCCCGCTATATTTGGCCGACATTTGCACTGCCCTGTAATCACATCACAATCTCTATCTAATGAACCACCAAGATCACAGTCACACGGTAAGCAGCCGTCATCACTATCAGACAAACCATAAAACTCTGGGAGACACTGATCACAATTTCGCCCAGTAACATGACGTTTACAAATACAGTTTCCAGTTGCAGGATCGCATCCTCTCTCATTAATGGTACCTAATCTATCGCATGTGCAAGGTTCGCAGCCATCTGGATTTCTAGGATCGAAATTCCAGAAACCGTCTTTACACCTGTCACATCTGGATCCGTCAATATTAAGTTTACAAAGACAACGCCCAGCAGTTTTATTATTGACTACGTCAGTTTCTTCGTCGCATAAAACCTCTTTGTCTGTTGTTCCTTCAGGGTCACAGTCGCATGGTTTACAAATGTCAGGACTCTGAATGTCTAAACTAGGATCTCTGAAAAACGTAGGTTTGCAACGCTCGCAGTTAACGCCCATAGTATTATGTTGACAATTATCACATACTCCGCCACTTGCTTTGCCGGTTTTGTTGTAAACAGCAGGATCAAAATGGCAAGTTGTTGCATGATTATTGCAGGTACATCTTTTACATGCATTTGAAGTTTTTCCAACAGCTGGTTGCCATGGAAAATCATTGTAAAAATCTTCACAATATTCACAGTTCAATCCTCGAGTATTGTGCGTACATTCACAGCGACCATGAACCATATTGTTCTTCGACTCAACCCCAGGCATTGGTAGACACCGCGAAGCATGCCCGTAACACGAGCAAGATCCTCGCACTGTCATCTCATATAAGGCATAATAATATTTTTCTTGAATTTCAGCTCTATTGTCTAACAGATCGTCACCCAAGGTATGAAGCTTTGTGAAATTTATTCTGAGATTGGTCATACGTAATAAGTTTTGTACTTCTTCTGAATAAGGATTTGTAACGTGTATATTAGGAGGTAGAACTCTGAATATAACATCACCTTCGGTGGACGGGGCGACCAACGAATACTTGGATTCGCATACAACTTCAGTTAAACTTTGTTGTGAATGTTTTGGCACTCCAGGAAAAGCTTCATCACAATTATGCGCAAAGTAACGATAAACACGCCAAGTTTTTCCAAAGTCAAAAGACCGCTCCACTAACATAGCTGCAGGACGAAAGGTCTTAAACTTTAATATCAAGTGTGTCAAGTGAAATTCTGCTTCCATATTCAACTGAATTGTGACATTTTCTTTGCCATTTTCCGATTGCCACCAAGATTTAATTCGAGTTCCGGGGTAAAACTTGTATATGATGTTTTGAATTCGGTGATTCAGAGTTGGATTATTAATTGTACTGTTCGTAGAATCGCACCAGAAACACTTTTTTCGTTCTTCCAAATGAGACACAATACAATACCGTTCGCGTTCAGCGCTACCGCATGTCGACGACGCGAAGAGACGAGACTCACGGCCAATGAGCAGGTTGCCAGTGGCCGGATAGCACGAGCTAAGTTCGCATGCTCGGTCCAGCAGGCGGGAGTCGGCACGCTGGCGGTCGCGCTCCCTGTTATAGACCGCGAAGCCGCGGGCGATAAGCGCGACGAAGATAAACAATGCGGCGCGTCGAGCCATGGCGCGGTGTGGGCTCTGTGCGCGCCGCTCTCTGCACTGGCGCGCCGGCCGCACGCCGCACTCTCGCGCCGTCCCGTAGCCCCGCCTCCCTCGACCCGCTTCTCCGATCTCCAGAGCCAGATTACATTCTAACAACAACTAGTTAACGAAGCTTCGAGGCTTTTGTCAGCTATTGTTTGAAATGAATATTATGCGCATTGTTGGTACTGTTTAATTTACAATGCAGGTTATTTTTATTTTTTTTTGTTATGGTTATCTACTTCTTATGTAATCTGGCAGCGTCCAATAGTGAAATTTCTCAAGTTTAAACTATTTTGATAAAGCAAAAGGAAGTTCGTGTCACAGTCAAAGTAAAGTGAAAAAGTCATGTAAAGTAAGAAAGGCTTGACATAGACAACTCAAGCCCTAGGTACATATTTGGTGGAAACTTGACTAAAACATTCCATGGAGTTTTATAGTATAATAAAAAACAACGCATCATTTGTTAACACTCACATACGTTCAGTAACTTTTGATGAATAGTACAGATAAAATCCAATTTAAAAATATAAGTAACAAAAGGTTTATAGAATTATTTTTAAAACCTGTATTTACAATTTAATAATAAATTTTGGTTTGTGTGTAGTATACTTTATTGGCAATTTGCATTAATAAACTAAATACGAGCGAATACACATGAATTTTAATTATATGCAATATTTAATTTAGGTGTAAACTATGTATTCTATTCCTATTCCTAAAATGTTCATAATTCAGTAATAATCTGCTAGTTCAATTCATTTCGATCCAATTTTAGCTCTTCGAATACGGCCCTGCGTGAGGCGACGACCGCTCCCGCCCGCGCGCCCGCTCGTGCCGTTCTCCGAAACGGGCACTAAGCAACAAAAATAACAGCACATTTCGGGATGCGCTTTATGTTTTGGTCATTATTACGAAACAGCGAACCTTTGGCGTCCTTTACAACCGGCTTAGCGGGCACCGCATAATGCAACGTTTACAAAACAACACGCATTTATCATAACTGAGAGCGAGATGGAAACAAAGGTGCAACTTTCACTGCAAAGCATAGACGCACCTGCACTGTTTCGAATTCATTGGCATTAAATATCGGTGTGCCAAATGACTGGCAAAGTTGTCGAATGACAGTGTAATGACAGGGCAGTGGTAGCGGTCGGTTTGATACACAAATCGCCAGCCGTCGTCCTTCCGCTCCGCACATCCGCCACTGATAAAACATTCGCGATCCATCGACAGACCACGAAATAACCACCGCGATGAGCTCGACAAAAAACTATTCCGATATTAGATAAATGTAATAAATAAATATGATTTAGATCAAATCGGGTAAGTATTTTAAACTCCTGCGCTCGAGTCTCATGTACAGAAGGATTTCGAATGAAAATCAGTAACGTCATTTGAGAAATATATTTAACATTTTAAGTATATACTTTCTTTAGCTATTATAAAATTTAACATTAATCAAGATTTCTCTTGTTAAGTAAAGTGCCAAAAGACTTGATAATACTGATTACATTCATATAAACGTCGATGTAAAATGTCTATTATTTATCGATGCTAAAGCATATATTTTTAGAAAGGGGCAGAACTTCAATTTCTACTTAGAGGTCTGAAGCCGAGTAGAGAGCGGTGGTTATAACAAAGGGATAATACAGTGAGGGTGAAATAAAATTCATCGACTAAATTCATTACTGGTAAACCAGTATTCTACTGTCTATAACTTATTTCATAGCTATAACTTTTTTTCATACACTAAAGTAATTAATGTGATTTATTTGGAAATAGTGTTGTTACGTACATTGTACACAGGCACACAAAACAAAGGTGTTCAATTTGGCATTTTGTATTCCAAACTAGGAACTCGTTTGAACAATTCTAATTTGTTAAGGGGTGTGAAATGTCAGGCCAGCTATAAAAAAGCGGATTTCCGTTTCAGGTATTTTCATTTCGTTGAGTGTACGTGATACAAGATATACAAGGCCAAAATACTTATGATTGCATTAAAATTAGACAATCATAGGCATGCAAATACTATTATCATTTATAAATACATATTGTCACGCCTATTGGCATATAGGTAGGCAGAGACTATAGATTACCGTCAGCTACTATCCTTACTAACGACTTTCGTCTGTTCTATTTTAAATAAATTTTCAACATTGAAATAATATAATATTGAAATAAAGTACTTCAGGATTTTAATATATAACAACATATTATATGTATTTTTCCACTGTCCAAGTTGTCACACAGAAACAACTTCGACATAAATGGCGTTTTTTAAATTAAGCGGCCTCTTTAACTAAAATAGATAACTTGGTACAATTTCAACAGTTTGGCGATAACCCTTTATCAGTGTCGAGTAGACCAGAGCTGAAATTGAAGTAAGGAACATGTTTCTGTTAAAAATCATTAAGACAGAAGATAATATTCCTTCATCATCAGTAAGTACTTAAATTAATTACATTGCAGTTGGACATTTTACCAAATACCAATCATTGTGTCAGAGTCATGAATCTTTGCTAGGCCCAGAAATTGGAAAGTTAAAACTGTTAGCTAAATATGTAAGTATGAAGATGATTCCTTTATCAGGCATGTTGTAATATTACCAATACTTTACAACACTTATCATACATACACCAGCAGTTATCATGCATACAAAATTTTTAGTGAAGTCTCCGGTCACATAAATACAATAAATGTAAATTATGTAAATTATTGTTCATGCCTAACAAAGCTTTAAAATAAATACGATTATTTTCTTAACTATAAAACTATGACTACAATAATCTTACTGCGTCATTGGTGCTGTGAATGAACGCTTTCGCATCGATAAGGGTTCATTCTCAAAAGGCGGTTATGGTGTCAAAGTTCAGGGAAGATAACGACCTCGCCACCGATCCGGCTACACATATCATTCCCGGCTTAGTGGGTAACGCTCATTTAGAAAAAAATAATATTCATTACGCGCGTCCAATGGTCAAACATTAATTTGTTAATAGTTTTATGGTCAGCCCTGAACCGATCACCAAACAGTAGAAATAACTATAACACGAGTATGCTGCAATGTGTTCTGTTCTATTTCGAAACTCAACTATTGCACCTTCGATTATTTTCTTATATGTGAATAATCAAAGTACCTATTACACATAAACATGATATTACTTTAAATGATGTACATATATAATAATAAATAGAGCATTCGATCACATCATTATGTTGATCTCTTACTCGTCGCAGTATTCAAAAATGTTAATTATATTTACCTATGTGTAATATACATTTACAAAATTGTAATCAGCGGGTGCTTAAAACTGCTAAGTAGTCAACATCATTTGAGCGCTAGATTATGTCGAATTTAGCACACAATAGTATAGATTAAGACATCGTTATTAATCATTTAGTATCTCCTATAAATAAACGTACCAAGCTACGGAGATTTCGTGTCTGTAATTAAATGGAATAAGTATTCATATGGCGGTGTGCATCTACTAGATGCGCTATCTTTAGAGACTGCTTCCTAATTTAGTATGTCGTGTAGTAGGAAGTATGAATCTTTGGTCGATGAACTCGGCTTATCGAGATAACTTGCATGGTTTCATCCTGTAAGCTTGCGCCACACAACAAGTAAACGTCGTGCCAGGCGGATTGGAAATGACGTAAACACAATTAATTTTTATACTATTATTACATCATTATGGGCGCTTTAAAAAAAAACCAACACACATGGCTTATAGCTATTAATGTCAAATGGGAAGCAAACACGTACTCATAAGTTTTACGTACAGTGCGTATGCATTCGAGGTTTCATAATAACAGTTTAATGTACCTAATATCGGTAGAGAGATATAGAGTCTTGTAAGCAATACAGACTGAATTGTGATTTTATGGAATTAAGCCGAAACATTTAGTAGCATTTTTTAAAATGTAATTTACATAATTTCTCTACATATAACGCAGTTGTTAAAACTTTATGAAATCGTTTCTATCCCTTACTTATCACAAATGTCCTAATTACATGTATGTATATAACAGAATTGGGACGCGACAATATAACAGTACAAATACAACTGGTACCTAACTATGAGATTAATGTGATCGGTCCTGATTTGTAAATAAAAACAAAATAATATTACAACTGCATATTTCACAGCGATTTCATAAAAAGAAAGGAAACAAAAGTAAAGGCAACTGAATCCCAAACAAAAGAACTCCCGTCAAATCAGGGACTATACATGTGTCGCCCACGTGTGCCCAGCGGAGCGCGAAATGTTCCCGCCGGCAGTCATTAGACGGAACAATTCGTATTAAGTTTGCACAAGTGAACTTCAAAGTACCACTCGTATAGGCTATATTATATATAAAATATGTATACGTCAGTAAGGTCGATTTCTCTATTGCGGTAAGGTACACATGTAGGTACAGGCATTTTGATAAGTACCTACGCATAAAGTACTATTCAAAAGGGCTACAATAACACATTTGTACTAAGAAAGCAATCACCAAGATTGTATATAAAAAATTACGAAAACACATCGTTTTCACCAACATTTATTATGCTACATGAATTGTTTCTAGATGCTTCTTTTTTCTTCCCGGTTTTACTAAAATGTGGGACATAACGTATATTACTATTGACGTTCTGTACCAGTCAATTTATCGAAAAGGTAAAGTTAAATATTAATTAATAAGCAACTTACAATCTTTTTATGTGTACCTACTCTACATAAAAACTAAAAAATAACTCTAATTTATCAAGTTTTAGATTGCAATTCGTACTTTTATTTATCATTTTAAATATCCATCTATATATGGCATTGGCATGAAAATTCCGGTTCTATAAATAAAAGGGATCGAGCCTATTTAAAGGACGCGTGGTTAAAGGCACGTAGACGCTTGGTTGTCGAGTTCGTTGTGTTTGAATTGCTTTGAATACATCGACGTTATTATTTTTTATTGTTATATTATAACAGAAATTTTAACTTGACAGACCCATTATATTTGAAGAACCGTGTTCAATGAGGAACGATAAAAAGGTAGTTCGTAATCATAGTCATTGATACGCACACAGCTGATGTAACATAACGATGTTTTTGAAATTTGATATTGTAGGTATTGTTTTTTGTTGAAACGCAGCATTATATTATGTACACTGCATAAAACTATCGCTAAACGAAGTTAGCCTTTATTATTGCTTTACCATATTCTGAAAAGTTATTAACTACAGACCGGATTATACGTAACACTTATGAGTAAAAAGATTGTGCATGATAAATATCAAAATGCAACATTGATGGTATTAGAATATAATAATGACAGTATTAGAAATAACTACAATTAATAATCATCATCATCATTATCATCATCATCATACCGTCACGCCAGGCCCCTAACGGGGTAGGCAGAAAGGAATTATAGTAATATTTGAGACACTTCCACACATGGCTATCAGATTCTAATTTGGACAACTAAATGCTTGTCATGTTATTTAGACAGCTGCTAAACATACAAATATACATACTATATATGCTGATAAAGATATTTTATTATGACGTTCACACAGAGGATAAACAAATGTTTATTCTGGATGGCAATCGAACCCGCGACCTCCGGTTTCACATTAGCGATCTCAAGCCACCGGACCAAGAGCCAGATGCCTGTCATAATTAATAAACGGTTGATCAAGATATACATATGACATACATTTTGTTATTACTTTAAGCTGGATTTCAGAGATTTTTTTTGGAAAGGCTGTTTCACAAGTTTGGCCGCATAGAAATTTATTGACGATCTTGGGAACCGGACAAAGTTTGCTCATCTTACAACAGCGCAATATCACATCGCCGCGTTATTAAAGTTTCACTAAAGAGTGAAAGAGCGGGGGTTAGATGG
>DWDX01003532.1:0-12987 GCA_018245675.1 Agara michaeli | reverse complement strand
ATCACGAAATCTCAGAAACTACAAGTGCTAGGAGTTTCAAATTTTGCTTGCGGGTTCTTTTAAGGACGTAAGTGCTCACTAAGACGGGATGTTGTGGACTAAACTTTGTAAATTTTAAACCGATCGGACTGAGACTTTGCATGAATAAAGCTACTATGACATAGGCATCCCCTAAGAAAGGATTTTGATAAATTACACCCCTAAGGGGATAAAATTTGTTTGACACAATTGTTTGTCCTGGTCGGGAATCGAATCCAGCTCCGATTTAGCAGTCTGAGCCTCTCACCCAGCCACAGAGGACAGTAAATTAGTCAGTATTTCGGAGGGGATTGGACCAAGTATCCTCACGTTGTATCTAGACTTATTACCTTCGGGTCAAGTCCGCGTCTACGTTGAGCGTGACTGTTGTATTAGTAATTTCGAGCAACAGGGCGGGACGGGACGAGCTTTCAGCGGGAGTAATGACAATAATTATTGGTTTCGTCTGATACGGGTAACTGCAGGGTTGTCGGTTTGTTCTCTTTGTTAATATCTGGCGATTCGGATGCTTCTGAAACCGGCTTGTGTGGAGTGATTGATGTGTGAAGAGGGAGCATGTCGGGTCTGTTAATCAGGTCAAGCAATAAGTATTTTATTATTATACCAAATCGATATTTGGCATTCGGTGCTTTCTGCCACCCCGTTAAGAACCTGGCGTAACGAGGTATTTTGTAAATTTGTATTATAACAATGAGTAAATGTATTGTATACAATGCGAGTGTTGACGGATGTAGGCGCCGAGGGAGTCCTAGACTGTCCTATCTCGACCAAATAGGTCAGATACTGGCTGACGGAGGAGTCGAGTCTCCGAAACCGGCGTGTATGCATGAAGAGAATGATGAATGTAGACGAAGCGCGTCAGGTTTGCAAGGACAGATATTTGGCACTCGGTGCTTTCTGCCTACCCCGTAAGGGACCTGGCGTGACGGTAAGCTGCTGTTGTTGTTGTATGGAATCTATGCGCACTCAAAGGAAAAAAGGCGAGAGAATTTTGTCAGGACCTTAACCGATGGAAATCCTGAGCATCCTTAAGGTAAATTGGCGTCACCTTATAACTATAAATATTCGCACTGTTATTTTAATACTAAGTCCATTTAAATATATTTGCGTTATTTATGGTAAACATAAGACGCCTAACATGGTACTAGTTGCCACGTGAACATACAAATGTCGGCGGCGAAGCGTTCGCACTGTTTGGAAATTACGACATGATTTCTATCAACAAACAATATATGAATGCGAACTGAATTACTACTGTGCGGTGTTAATATTCATTAGATGTCACGTAACTTATTTTCTGCGGACTTAAAGATGTGATGTTAGTGAGTGATAAAGAATGATATAGGTATACGTATGCAGGCCACATCATCGTTTACCATCAGACCAGTTTGTGGTCAAATGCTAGACGAATTCAAACTGGAATAGTTAGGTGCTAAAAGATATCGATTAAAAGTGAACTAACTTTAACAGGTACCTATGATCCTGACAAATTAGTGTAAATATACACTAGGTACCTACGTTGCAGAATTCAATTTGTCGAGTTATAATAGTAGGAAAATTACCATTTCACTAAGAGATAGTCGTTATTCTATTATCATTCATAGTCCACAACGAATATGGTCAACGTCCCTCGTTACAAACGCAAATTCTATTGGTCTCGAGCAGGGTTGCTAAGAGAGCGGCATAATTGAAACTCAACATTTAAATTGGCAAACATCGAAAGTAACGTAGCTAATTATTGTAGTATTTATGTGTGCACTCACACAGCTTCAACCACCATATAATACGACCACGTGGAAACGCACGTGTGCGCTCTTTTAAATAGTTTTATCTAAATTACCATATTTTTGTTCGACAATAATTGCGGGTTTAATTATATGGGAGCCTAATATAATTTCTTTAAATGACTGTATGAGATAAATTTATAAATAAATAGCGAAATAAATAAAATATGTCTTTTGAAACTTATTATTATACCATCGCGCCAGGTCCCTAACGGGGTAGGTACAAAGTACCGAGTGCCACATATTTCTGTCTTTACAAACATGACGTGCTTCATCTACATTCATCACTTTCTCCAAGCACACACGCCAGATTCGGTTTCTTTCGGAAACTGGTGTGCGGTGTGGAACTTGGCGTGTTTATTACACCCACAGAAATGTGTTAGCTTATAAATAACATTTATATCAATAATTTTCCGCGAGGCGACCCTATCACATTTAGTTAGTAAGTTCGTAGCGTGTCTTTAAATGCATCCGGAGGCGTACGAAGTAGCGTCCAACTGTGTAAGTATTCGCTCATTCAAAATGCATTAAAAAGGAAATATGCCATTTGTAGCGACGATCACACTCGACCCATTCTACTTAGTTCAGTGATGCCAAGCCAGAGTTGTATTGCGACGTACAGTGTTTTATTGTGCCGACATATTTTTAAATAAAACATAATAATGAATGCTAAGTTATTCATTTATTTAAACGTTCATTTTAAGTACTAACTAATGATATAGCGTAAATAATTTCCGCGTGAGATGATATTCGTGTCAATGCGAGCAGAGAATTGATTCATTTCAATTTGCATTTGTAATGACCACAAGCACGCTCCTGCGCGCTCTCTCTCCAACCATTTAGAGGAATCTATGTTTCGGCGCATTGCAATTATGAACCAAATCCCTTCATGAAAGCCAATCAATATACAAATTAATACGTAATTTCTGCGTAATAGACGTCTATAATTGGATTGGTTCGGATCAATTGTTCTTATTGCAATGTCAGCGCGCCACCAAGATGTATGTAGGTAGGGATTTGATATAACGATAATTATACGTAGATAACAGCAGGTTTGAGATTCTTAGTGAGTAGGTACTGCATGC
Source organism: Agara michaeli (assembly GCA_018245675.1). Lineage (NCBI taxonomy): Eukaryota > Metazoa > Arthropoda > Insecta > Lepidoptera > Hesperiidae > Agara > Agara michaeli. The sequence continues at coordinate 10,079 of DWDX01003532.1, read as the reverse complement.
AAGTTAGTTCCAACGATGGACAAGGAAGTAGTTTTATAAATATTAATATAGCAAAAAAATACTATGAAATTAACTCAAAATAGCCACTACGAAGGCGATTGAGTATAAAAGGGTAAACTTACGTTAACAAGTCTCTGCAGCGTCGCCACATACGAGTTCTCACTGTGTATGATGGCGGCGACCACATGTCGCCTACGGAGCTGCACCGCGCCCAAGGTGTCTGGTGGCGGACCGAGAGACGGGGGAGGCACTCGCCCGCCACGGACCTCGCCGCCGCAGGAGAACATATCTTCCTCCAACTGCAACAGAGAGTACAAAACATAAGTATGTATAATACTATACCAAAAGTACCCTGAAGCCAAACTTGAAAGCGGATGTAAATCCTAGATATGTAGATGCTCTTTTTGGTTGTTTCTTTTCTGTTACATAAAATCGTCTCATTACCGGTTTGCGTAACGATCGAGTATAAATCGTAGTCGTGCTCTTTCAATTTCGAATTAAACAAATAAATATTTACCACAGCACATGAAATTTTTTTTTTTTAGTTTGTATTCCTCGAGCTTTTGACTTCGTTATGTTTCAGTCTGGTAAATAATACCGTTACATTTGAATATGTCTATATAACTAATGTCATTACTAACAAACACGAATAAAACTTTCATTGTTTATTTGAAGGGGTAAATATGTCGGTGCTGCGGTTGATAATTTATGCCATTAGTTTGTATTGGCTCTCGTGTTACATAATCCTCATTATCACGTTTAAGGGGCCCCAAACTAGGCGCAGTTTGTCTGTCAGTCAGCAGGGGTTACTGGACCTCGAACGAATATGTCAGTGTTGCCAGTGCAGAGCATGTTTTCGCATTCAGCACTCGGTGCTTATCGGCAATGACCGTCAACAACCTCGTAAACCCGCGGCGCGTGACATCGTAAGCGGATTTCGAGATGCTTAGCAACATTTAGCATTCAGCTCTGTAGCGTTTGATCAGCAATATATTTTCGCAGAGAAGAAAGTTGATACGATTTATTATTGCTCGAAACTGTCATCTTGTTATTTATCTGTCATAAAATCTAATTGATACTGTTTTTTAATTACGGCAGCGACATAAAACAACATGTTCAATATTCCCTTCTCTTGTGAATAATAAAATTATTTCTATATGACCTTATATAACTCTCCATAAGACTAGTTATATTTTCTTTACGTTAAACAGAACCTATCATCATCATTGGATGAATCATCATCATGATCATGAAATCATTGGACATTGTTCTTAAATAAACTTACAATAAATTGGTTGTTAAGGAAAACAACAACAAACCGCTTGACCTAACGTTACTGGTGTCTGTCCTGATTACAATTGTAAGTACAGTTCAGTGGCACATTTTATTACAACACGTATCCCTATGAATATAGAACAACGTTCGCGTTTAAATTAAGCGAATTAAAAATGCGAGGATCGATGAACAGTAATACAATAATCGTTTCTAATTAATTTTAGCCACGTAAATGATAATTTACTTAACTAGCAACAGAGAGATAATGAACAGGTTTGTAGTCGGGCGCCTATTACTATGCTACGCGGAATAATTACATCATAGGCAAATAAAACAACCTGTTAGTGTAGAGAAAAAGTTGAGTCCTCCATGTTTTGCGCATCAATATGTACAAATATTTCACGGACAGTAATCGTGGAATAACATTAACACCGCTAGTGTACATATGCTTATTAATTAGCAAACTCTACGTGAACGTATTAATGCTAAATAACTGCGAAGCTTGGGATGTTTTGGGATCACAAAACGACATGATTCTATACAAACAAACGAGAATCGGTAGTATGTACATGGTAGATACAATGCAATTTTATCTCGTTAAGTTGCGCAATGCGCGTGCAGTTTCGTTTGTACATCTCAACACATTCACCGACAGCATCCAGATGATGTGATTTCACTGGCGCATTTGCGATCTGCATAGAACTCGAGCGTGTATACGTAGGTACACGATGAAAGTTCACTAGCGTGAATTTAATCGAGCGTCCGTCCATCTAACGCACAATACATACACTCGCATCGCAGGCCGATCACGTCATCTGATCGATACCTGTGCGCGGCGCTGGCGACAGGAAACCGGACCATCTGGACGCCGTCACCATTACTAATGTACGCACGTAAACGTCAAAAGTGGCGTCCGCTCGGGTCACGTGACTTACGCCAAACGTCGCCATCGTGTACTGATCTCTGTCAGCCAAGAGTTTTACACAAAACATGTCTAATTATTACAAACATATACCGAGTCACAAACAACCGAACAACCGACAAACGTTACAACAATAATACGATCTTTTGACATTTACGAACAACACGTTCCCCGCGGCGTCTCACTAAAAATATACTGGTGTGAAAAAATTACAATCGTAAACATCACTCCACTATGGTAGCGCACTGGACAGCGATCGCACATCATTATATCACATGTTTAAATAGACTATTTATTTAGTTAACTCGCGTGCACGAGGTAGAAACTGTTTCGCAGCGGGCCGAGAATCATTACTGCCGTTTGTTATTGAATGGTCAGACACTCGAACGATAATGATTCATCTTCGGTGTGTATCATGTGAATCATACATACTATATATTTAATTGTACAGTTCCTTGGGCAACATGTGGAATTATAGACAGCCGAGCGGGCCAATGAATGACGTCTTTTAATTCCAGAAATTGACCGAAGTCAATGACCAACGTGTACGAGAGACAACGCTTGTATTTTTTTTTTAATCCGTCAAATGAACGACTGTCTCGGAAGTATTCAGCTCGATTTCGGAAATATATAATTGCTTTAATTCCACTAGTTAATTCATTATTTAGTAAGTTCATTTCGGGATTATTTAAATAGCACTATAATGAAGTTGTGCCTAAACTTCACGACTTTTAATACAAGTTTCGCTTAGGTGTAATTGCTGTAGCATAATAATGAGCTAGAGGTTTTTTTTCTTCAAACTACGGCTCTGTCGTACGTCGTTTTTGTATATCCGGTATGTTTCAGAAACTGCAACTGTTTATTACGCATTAAAATAAGTTTGAGGAGAATAATTAGGCAAAAAAAGGATCTGCTTTGTTATAGTATATCTTGAAAAAGCCTCGTTTCTACTTACAGCTATTGTACATTAATTATAGCTTAATACAAATTGTTTACAACGGAACGCGTAGTCCTGAAAACTTCGGGATTCATATACCCTTTGTCACTCTTTAATAATAAACAAATGATAACATGGAATACTTTATCGTCGTTTGCAATTCAAACTATTTGTACGTTTATTGTATTGCTAACATTGTGGTCACTGTTCCATACTATAGCGTATATTTTATTATTTACCTCGGGCAGCTTCGGCATCTTGTCGGACTCATGCGTGTGCATATCATATTGATGCGCGGAGCCGCGACGCACGCTGAACCAGCGCGCGAGGCGCCCGCCGCCCTCGTCGTCGGGGGGCGGCGCCGGCGGCGAGGGCGCAGTGCCGCCGCTCCGCCACCGCTCGCATAGTTCGCGCGCGCGGCTTAGCGTGTTACGCAACTGACCGCTGTTTCTGGAACAACATTTATCTGTTAATGACATGAAAGTCTACAGTACTAATATGATTAATTCAATGATTCTATGAAAACAAAAAAAAAAGGGTATAAAACTGATTATTGTTGTAGTTTGAAGTCTATTAATATGTGAATCATAGTGCAGTATAATCATTTTTTAAATTAAATTTATCTGTGCAACTTTCTTTTTGTTACGGGGTGATTGTTTCAGTCGGCTCTGATTACGGAAAATCGAGCGGAAAATTGGTTATGTACGAACGATATTTGACCGCCCTCGAATACTTAATAGTGAAAGCAACATAATAGCGCCTACTCAAATTGTTAATAGGTGTTACTTAATTAATTGGATACCGATACAGTTGGTTTAGGTTGTGAGTATTAAGTTTGGACATGAATATTTCTTTGTGCTCTACACTATAAACTTATAGACATACCTTACAATAGCTAACAGCTGATCGTGTTATTTCTCCAACACTCATTTCTTGATTAAATACAAAGGCAACAGCAGGAAATATTTAATTTAACTTCAGGATGTTTTTGTTGATATTGACAATCGGACAATATATATATATATAACATCATCTATAGGTATTATCAATCGCTTTGTTATAAACCTACTTGAAATTTTTCAAAAGCACGAAAATTAATAAAAAGAGTCAAAGGCATCCAAGTTTATAGTCTGCCACGCTAGCCAAGTGCGGTTGGGTTGGCTGACTTTACACGACTTAGAGATAATCAGATTATGCAAATATCTCCAATAGGATTCAGATACACATCGTTGCCTCCTTAAACTAAAATGCGTTCTTAGCGAATGTTTGACTACTGTGTGTCGAACAGAGACGTGTCAATTCCATTAATGCTTAGTTGCATGAAGGGTTAGTTCGAGCTAATAATACATCAAACATTAAGCCGCCTCACAGAGTAACAATAAGAAACGAAAACAAAAGTCAATCTACTACTCGGTGATCAAACAAATTGATGTGAGACACATATTAATAGATCACATTAATTGGTATACGATTGGCAGGATGCTGGCGATTAGTGCCGCGGAAGCTCTTCAATTGAGAGGAGAAAATACGATCACAAACACTCAGTTCCACGAAACGGGGAAACGGGGAATAGAGATAGATCACTAACGCTACGTTATCTAACTTTCCGACTATTATATATCTATTAGGTTAAGAAAATGATGACATACGATTGTATGGTCTTACGTGTTATGCACATGATAAAGATTGTTAGTAGTTAGTTATCACGGAGGAGTACTTGTAATAAACTTTATTTAAATTGATGAGATCTTCATTACTTTCTACGCGAAAAAGGACAATCAGTTTTTTGTATTGTTTCCTTTGTATTAAGTGTTAAGAAATCTTAGTACACAAGTATTGACCTTATATATTAAGGAACTTGAATTAAATTTAAAGTACATTAAATTGGCAAGAAAAATTGCAATTAAATAGTCGATCTACAAATTTCAATTCCAACGTTTAAGTCCAAATAATTCAACAGAGTACTATATTACTTAACACTTACTTGTCACGTTCTGGGTATAAACATTGCGAACAATCAGATAACACAAAGGACATGCCAACAAATGATCCCGTCATCAGCATCAATCGAGCGCGGCGTCTGCAAATACCCGACCGACACATGACAAATGGATCGCAGTTATTAAAACGACAACAGGCCAATAAGCGTGACAAAACACTAAACAAAGAAACCGTCGAAGGTTGTTACACCTATTAAATCAAATAGATATTATGTGAATACCAATTGTGATAATATTAGAGACGCTCAACATTTGTTGGGATTATTGCAACTGTATTATGTATTATATCATATGAAACTTTGTAATATAATATTACATGTATATTTTTAATTGCAATAAAATTCTCATTGATCGTAAAAAAAAAACTGCCAAAGAAGACGGGATTAGCCTGGACACAAGGCATTGCCGACTAATCCGGCCACTAATTCAGTCGATTTTAAAGAATTACTTAATTAAACCACGAGATTGAAATTATTCTTTAGAAATGTTTTGTTTAAAAATTTTAATGAACAATGCAATAGCCTACGGGAAATGTGAATGGGGATAATAAATTTGTTTTTGAGGAAATAGTGTACATGTATGTATATAGCCGCCTAGTGTATTTGCTGGTTTTGTTCCTTATGGGATTACATTTGCGTTAATGGGTTATTCATATGAATAAATACGCTAAGTACTTTAAATGTGCAAGACTAAATGTGTCATATGGGTAATGATGCTGATATCTCTCATTATTAATAATGAGTTTTTCTATTACATTATCAATTTATAACACAAAGTAGACAAAGTGTTCAGAATGTCCTTATTTGTAATGTAAACGAAGTTCGTTACGATTACATTAAATACAAAATATTGCAAACGCACATCCATTTAGAGCTTAATTTTTTAAAATAGTGTATGTATATTTCTACATTGTTGTTGTGTAAAATGAATGTTTTTTACTGACATTTCCAGTATGTGTCCGTGAACGGGTGTTACTTTAGCATGTACCTAGGTACATATTCCGAGTGTCAGGTTTAACGAATCAGCTGGCGTCATCGCTAAACATTCAACACGCCAAATGACATCGAAGAGATAATTCTTAACGTTTACGTCTCAGTAACTACATGTGCTTGCAAAATTTACTCGACGAGATGTCAATTACTTTAAAACATTGCTCAACTTATTACATTGAAGATCTACTGAAGGAGCTCGAGAGTTTAAAGTTTGTACGGACCAATCAATCAATTTGATGCAAATTTGATATTCATTTAATGGTTTGTACATTACATTATTTATTTAATAGTAACGATAAGTTCCGAAATGACTAGGCAAAGAACCAACTCAACAGATTTAGTTAGAAGAATGAAAAAGGGACAATGTGTCTTCACCAGGCTAGGCGAGACTATTAATTTTGGAGAAGAGAGCAAAAAACTTTCTGAAATAGTTAAGGAAGCCGTCCATCCAGCTAAATGACCTGATATTCTCGATGACCTTAAGAAATCAGAAAGGTCAGTGGTTGGGTGAGAGAGGCTCTAGCAATGAAACAATAATTTTACTTATATGATGGAACGTAGTAGAACAGGAGGTGATGCAAATCAAAAAGACACAAATTATGTCAACTTAAATGCATATCATATTTAGGTTACATTTTAAAGTATTTCATTTAATATATTTTAATCAGTTGGACTGCAAACGACCGTACTTTCAGAAAACCCACAAACTTCCAGATGGTGTCGAAAATGCCCCAATTAGATATTCTATCGAAATAATCTGAGAGCCTTGGGCAGCAACAGGCAAGTATTTGTGGTGCAATTTCATGAAAACCTTGAGAGTACATTTACAATTAAGCGCGAATTGCTTACGCCCACGCCGCATCGGCTTGTCATGTGACCTGCCGAGGAAAATTTGAAACGATAGAGTAAAATTATAACTCCAATATGTCATCAATTTAAATCCTTGGTATCATCAGCGTGAATTTAAAAAAAGCACTTGTATTTACTATGTTGCTTGCCTCGGTCATACTTACCGAGGTACCCTGAGTAGTAGATCTTTATGGGGTTTTACCATGATATTTTTAAAGAACGTTATACCGATTTCGACAATTAAGATGATTGAGGTATTAAACATTCTTACAAATATTCTTTATATTTATGAAATAGATACAATACTGCTGCTTTAACGTATACATTTCTATAATTTATTCTGCTTCTTGCTACTTATTTACAGTAGTTTCGAGTGTAATAAAATACGCAGCTATTACCTGATAGCCTGAAAAGAAGGAGATTTAAAATATAACATTAAAAGCGAACGTATAACACAATGGAAATGTACACACAAAGTAGAATACGATAAATAGAACGAAATGTGGAGCTTGACATTTACGAGTGTTTGGAATGAATAATGCAAAACTGACGACATTCCGTCTGTGGTGCAGCCGTTTTATCTGGATGACCTGCGCCGTGCGTCATGTAGTAAACAAGCTATGTACAGGCCAGTAGCATTGAATATTTCACATTGTAGTATTATTACTAGTAAACGTATTTTTCCCAGTAACAACGATGCGTCCATTGACTATTTACAGTGCTCTAGGATATATTCCAGTAAACGTCCCATTCATCCATCAATTAGTCGGTAGGTAACTAACTAGCGTTTGACCTCATTCAAGAAAAATAAAAACTACAGTCAATGACAAAACAATCATAGTTAATGAATCCCCTTGTTACAGATTCGTTATAGATCTATTTTTAGGCTTCGTTTCATTAAGCTCACTAGCCGCAACTAGGCTGTAAAACTCTTCAGTTGATTTTATACGAACCGTGTTCATGACTTTTTTATGTCTGTAAAATTGCAAGTGTCGTCGTTAAATCCATTTTATATTATGTAACTACTTGTTATTACGGTCACAGAGGTCACTTTATATCGTCGGCGCTGATCGTTTTTTGTTGTACCACTATAAATAGGTAGAGATATGGTATAGGCGAGTACTATTTTCTTTCAGCGTTTTCTCTCTAAACCGTAGTACAAATGAAGTTGCATTAAAGTCTAGGAATCGTGCAATTTAATAATCATGAGGTAACTATGAGTTAACACTAAGAATAGGAGCCTCGGTGGTAATTACAAGACGATTCTATAGCTGCGAATTAGTTGTCATTATCAGTAATGTACGTGTAAACTGCAGTTCCAACCCTAAACCTTGACACACTTTTTTTAGTGTCTGTGTAATGAATAGGTACTGCATGTACTGCGCCTTTGACTGTGCAAATTATTTCTTCGATAAGGCAAAACTTACAAACAGATAATAGCTTCTTTGTTAGTGTTAGTAATAACTAGAACACATTGCATCTCAAACACGTAGGAAGATGGTTAAAAATATGCTTTTAATAAATCCGAATATGTTTCTTTTAATATTTTTCACGCAATTCAATATTCATCGAAAGAAAATGTTATATTTCAAACATAATTTACCTCGGACATTTTAGCGATGCTTAAAAATAATTCAAATTAATCTAAAAATAATTCAAATGCTTTTGAGATGGTTTGAGAACCAATATAGGTGTTCATAGCTATTGACAATAATTTTAGACTACAATTTTTACTCTAGTATAAAAACACTTACGTGAAACTTTGTGAAATGTCAAATAATAACAGACTGTGTATATTTTCTCAACACTGGCAACAAACTGTTACATCAGCCACAACAAAGCTAATGGGAGGTGAACGATCACGGAGTGGCAGTGCCCTCGCTGGCCTCTGCAGTTTGAACACAGGATATTTGTGTTAATTGGCGCCGCGGCGTTGCTCGCTAATTGTGAAGCGCGATGGACCACACCGTGGAGAGGAAGTCTGTATGTCGGTTAATGTTTCATTGAAAACGACCATCATGTTGAATTTGGTCAAATCGGTTCTTGAGCATTTACTGCGCGAAGTAATTTTTTATATACAATTCTCTCCTCGACACTTCCAATTAAATTTTATTTCGCAGGTTGGTTTGGGCTATGTAATAATGCGGCATAGCTAAACGAAACTACGACCATTACAAAGAACGATTTATGCATTTATTATTATATATACACCTATATTATGAGATGTGAATACTGTGTGATCTTATCAATTATTATGCATATTACGTTATAGACTACAGACGTTTTCTCTCTCGAGATTTAAGATAAGTAGTTAGTATGAAATTGTATTAGTAATTGAAAATACTTTATAGATGTTTAAGAAACGATAGCGTTCATCAGACCATTGTTATTCATTTACAAAAACGTGAAATGATTTGTTTATGGGATGGGTTATTAATTAATTATTGTAGAAAATCGGAAAGACAGTATCAGTTTGTTTGTAGTTCTCACCGATATATTTTCATAGACATATCTTTCTATCTCGTAGGTTTTAAAGTGCAGCTAATAGAGTAGAAATATCTCTAATTAGCGATCACACCCGGTACGTGCTCAAGTTTGTGTAATTAACTGAGCATTTATTTATGTACATTTGGAATGAGCGTTTCGTCTGTTAACACTCGGGCTGTGTTTGATTACAAATTATGAACTAATGGTTATTAGCTAGAATCGTTAACTATTCAAACAAGTCTGTGAAGACCACCTTACAATTTATATACACTGTGAGTACTCAGTGTTACAGGTTCAAAATTTACATTGTAGAAAAACGAAGAATGTCAGTATAAAAAGGATAATATATGTTCAAGTTTTAACGTCAAATCGTCTATTATTGCTTGTTATTTACAAAATTTTAATATTTCGTGTTAGAAATAAACAGAGTCTTACAAAAACGGACCATGGAGATAGAGGGGTTCGTGAAAGTGTGTACTGTTGTTCTTGACATTCCAAAACTGGGATCCATACAAAATACTTTTTCAAGTGAACTGTATTTTTGAGTACACATTAAATTATTTTATAGTCCACTTAAGCCTAAGTGTACAAGTGTCCGGCACGTACGATCGACGACG
>DWDX01003531.1:0-12989 GCA_018245675.1 Agara michaeli | reverse complement strand
TGTGTAATCAGCTCTCGGCCAGCTAAGTGATTACTTGATGTAATACCATTTTCAAAAAAGATCAATAAATAATGGTAGGGCTTTTAAAATTAATTTATATGACCAACATAAGAACTAACAATCAATTACCTTATAGTCATAGCTTATCGGTTTTTGTTTGGTTTTAAGCAATTTATTTTGCGCGTAATCCGATAATGCCTTGTAGATCGGCGGCAGGGATGTTCTTTCCTATAAAATATGTAAGCAAACTTTAAACGTTTAGCCGAGGATCTCTTCGCCAAATTTGCATTGAAAATTCTGACCCTTCAGAGGCGAAAGCGAATTTTCATCTGTTTGTTTTGATGGTGGCGCGTGTACGTCGTGACCTTTATAATTAAAATGGAATCCCCTGTTTAGATAAGGCTGTCCTGTAAGGACCGACTCGTTCCCAGAATGAGGGAAACGATCGTAAAAAAAATTGTACTCACAAACTTTGCACGACGTAAACGAAATTAGATCCTTAATTTTATTCATAATATGTTCTATTCAAGCATTTTCAATTCTATGCTCAGTTGTAAAGGAATCTACAGGGTAAAGACAAAGGCTCCTACAATATTCGCGCCTAAACACGATTTCTGTTTGTGTTCAAAATTTACTTTCTTTTATCTGAATCAGGAGGAGTATAATACCCGTGCCTAGTCGGACGTAAAAAGGTTGCAGGCACAGTTTTTTAGTTAATATTCCTACATAATAGGACTGGAGGCATATCACTGTAAGCCTACCTAAGTTCGGTTATTCAAATTCAAATTCAAATTGTTTTATTCATCATAAGGTACACTTACACTTAATTAGTATCTGTCTTATTCGAAGCTAGCCACAGACGCGTTGCTAATATATAATGTCTCCGAAGATTAAGATAATTGGTTCGAGGACACTTGTAGACTAGAAACAAAATACTTCAGCCAATAAATATATTGCTTTAACAACAACTGCTTAGTACCATGAAGTACCACAGGCACACCGTATGGAAGTTTTATGCTTTTAAAAGTGCATTCAGAAGCGATGATAATTTGGAAGCATTCATTTATGGCAACATAAAGTTACAATATATCCTAAAACCTTCGCACCATGAGAGAAGATCCGTGTGCAACAGTGGATCAATAACATGATGGAAAAAGTGACAACAGTTAAACTTCTTTGAAGACGTAACACTTATTTGTCTTGTAAGTAAAAATGTACATAATGAAATATAGGTAAACGAATAACACTTAAACGTCCCAATTACTTACCTACGCGCACATCAAGGTACAATTGAGCAGCAAATCTAAACAAAAGACCTAATGACGCGAATCGGACCGGATCGGTAATCCATATTCATGGATTCCATTCAAGCCGATCAATAGTTGGTCAATTGACGAATCTACCGGCGCCGGGCTGAAAATGTTCCGTTGGGTTTTTTGCAGTGAATATTAATAATGACGCTATTTAAGGGTTATATACTAAATGTATGGAATTCTGATCACCACATTCAATTATACTAATTACGGCTCAGTGATCGAAATTCTACCGTAATTCGTTACATTTTTCAGTTTGGGTAATACAGCAGAATGACGCTTAGCTTGACTAAGCCGTATTAAAAAACTAATAATGTGTTTTTTTTTACTTTTAGATTTTTTCATTTGACCATTTAATTATGAACTCAAACAATGAATGCTACATTTAATTTAATATTTTTGTTACACATTATTCAATAAATGTAAATGGTTTCAATTTTACTATTCTTCCGCAGTTAAAGCATTTTTAATTTCATATTATTCCATACTAATATGCAAAGATATTTAAGTGAATAAGTTTATAAAAAAGTTTTTTGAGATATAAACATGGTTTTAAATGCAGTGATTATCTAATTTCTAAACTGCGTTACTAAATGGAGTTTGTCATTGGTATTATCTGTCTGTACTGAGAACGCAGGGTGCCATAGCAAACAAGGAATTGCCAATGACATTTTGAGACTTACTATGTCGCGTTACATGCATCTTTATTAATCTGGCCAATCTTTGTTTATTTCACCGTGTATTGTGGTTTATTAGAAGGAAAGACGCCTGTATTATAAGCAGATATTATTATTGGGAGACGTCGCCTAGCGCCAGAACCAACTATAACGACCAACCCGAACATATATATGGTAAATTTTGATTCAAAATACGAATTAAATAGAGAAATTAAAGTAGATACCGATTCATTCGAAAAAGTAGGCGCAGACAATACAAAAGAACAAAGTAACGGCTTTGTAAAAATATAACTTCCATCAACCGGCAAACATTGGAAGTATGAGAAAACAATTATGTACATAATCGTGAAAGCGAAAGCCGAATTAATCGGGCTTAAAGAGAACAACACCTGCCTTGCAACAATGGCGCTATAATCAATCATACGCCATAAGGGCGAATGGAAGAAAGAATAATATAACGGAATCATTCCCGAGGGCGCGGCCACGAAATTAGCTGACGGCCATAAATTCATACCGTCTGAAACAAAATGTATTCCCGTCTTCAGTTTTAGCCTTTTTTTCGGCGACGAGGGGAATCTTTCGAAAGATATTGGGGTTATAATAACTTTTGCACGCTAAAACCTCCTCGATGACCTTCCTTTGCGCTTTTGCAGAAGTCCGACACCTCCTTCAGCGCGACGCTCTCGTCGGCTTCATCTCTGAGGAGACAAGTGTTTTATCCCATAACTTCCTTCGTTGTCGTCCTTATCGAAGTTCCTCAGTTGTAAACTAAAAAATCAGTTTTACACGTATGATAATTTCAGAGGATAAGCATTGGATAGATGTCCCGGTACAGAGCTGGTGAATGGCAGATAAAACATCAGGGGTTTCAAATCAATCTTTGAGACTAGCTAAACGTTTTTGAATATTTTCAAATCGTATGATAAGGCTACTGCGATCGGATGTAGAAGGCATGGAGTGCACTTAACAAGAAATAACCAGCTTTAGTGTTTCGTGTTTTAAAGCCGTACAGACATAGAAAAGTGTCTAAGACCTAAATGTGACGCTAAAACGGGGATATTTTCAACATATTGCCACGCCAATTTGCTATAACGCTAGGCAGAATTAAGGGTGTATATTGAATACTATCCTGACCAAATTTAACTTTCATCAACATAGTCGGCAAGCTCGACCTTTAATGGTTCCCTGCAGAGGGACTTTTTAGGATATGTCCGATAAGTATTATAACAGCCCGTTATTAAATCTGTCGAATAAATCGTTTGTTTAATGGTCACTGGCAATGCGCAAGTCACTGTGGCAACAGTCACAATGTGGGCATGACCTTGTCTCCATTCCGCTGGCCGGCTTCCCAACAATGGCAGGCCAGAAAGTGCTGCTTCATGACATGTACTCTCTACAACATCAAGGCATCAGGAATGTGATTTTTTATGATACAACAATTAATACTAACTGCACGACCCATTGTTTAGACTTGCAGAAATAATAATAAATGATTAGAACAATTCCACACACGGCAGCCACCTTATTATAGATTAGTTGCAAAGGTCAATGGACTGCCACTTGTGACCACTGCCTGCTCGTTTGCTACTCTCCTCATATTAAAGAAATGTATTCAATGGACAATTTTAATCAAAATTGCACGGCTTAAAACATTTGGTCGTGGTCGTGGTACGTTTTTCGAAACAGCTTTTTCCCAGCGAATGGATGTTACGATTATAGACCATTGAATTTTTACAATTGATTCCATGAATATCTATTCCCGGTCGGATCCACGTCATTACTGCTCTTTTGTTTTCCTATGCACCATTGTCTACCATTTCGCCGGTAAGCGAGTACTATTAAGATCTTTTTATTGTTTAGTTCCGATTAGTTTTTAATCTTTTATTGATAAATGTATCTGCAATATCTAAAGGGACTCAGGAGGATTCCAAATGAATGATTATTATTTTCCTTAGAAAATTAAAACTGAAAAAAAGACTCAGTTTTTCTAATTAACTCAAATGCAGTTTCTATTTATTTAAGCAATTTATGTTAGTAAGTAATAATAATAATAATATTTTGAGACAACTTGACACTTTCTATTTTAAACATTTAAGCTGTAATATTTTTGTAAGTTCCATCAATTTCTGTATTTCAAATTAACTTAGTTACTTTGCACTTACCTCATACTCATTGTATTTATTATTTTGTGCATTACTTCCTCTGGCCTTCAAAACATCGGCATACGGGATCCTATCAGGGAGGACTTTGACCCCATCATAATCGGGTATCGGTACCTCGGTATACTCATATGCGATGGGTTGGTATTGACCAAAATTCTGGTAATTTGGCTTGAAAGCCACGTGGTTTAGCTGAGACTGTTCCGCTATGGAGTTGTTGTAATTGATGTTCAGGTCACTCCGTGCGATAGATTCGCTCAAAGGGCGTGATGTTACCACAAGAGGTAACCTCGGTGCTGGTGCAGCTGTGTATGGGAACAGTACTGGACCTTGCCTGGAAAGAAGATACTGTCAACATCACTTATATGTTTGAGATAATTTTTGTCCTTTGCTATATTGCGGACTGAACAGAAGGCATCTAAATCAGAAGCAATGATAGCCGACTTTGAATTTATTTCTGTCACCCCGGGGATCTGGGTTCAAATCCTGGCTCCGACTTTTCAAAGTTACATGCGTTTTATGAATTAAAAACGATCACTCGCTATATTGATGAAAGAAAACATCGCGAAGAAACCTGCACATCTAAGAGTTCTTCATAAATCATCTGAAGCGTGTGATGTCTTCGAATCTGTACTTGGCCAGCGCGGTAGACTTTTACCTCGAATATTTTGATGACCCATATATGGCAATGGATCAGGAAAAGAGAAACAAATATATGTAGATCATTAGCTTCTTGCTGGTCGTAAAAGTCTAACGCTCTGGATACATAGTGTACTAACCATTAATTTTATCATCCTCTGGAACAACAATATCCAGTATGGCCCAGGTCACGCCTGACTTAGTAAACGGTATATCAATTTTGGATTCCCTCGTACTTATCTAAGTGAAAACCAATACAACTATCAAATTGATCTGGTTCTGGCTATTATTTATCTCTTAACGAGGCTTTCCATTCTGAACTCGTAATGGCTGGCTGGCTCCTTGTTTAACTGTTCGGTTAACAGTCGCTAGATTGATGGATGTCTTGTTAAATGTTAATGCTATTAGGAATTTGGAACTGCAATTAGGCTTGGTAAGATGAGTTGTTGTCTTTTTGAATTATCGGAAATAAGTACTTGGTTCCTTCATTGCCCTTTCTCCAGTGTGCTTTCAAATTGAGGGATTGTGTTATGCTTTTGAGGTTTTGATTGTAAATACAAACTTTAATTGATGTGAGTACACTTATATCGGTCTACCGTATTCCGAGAGGTGGTCGAGACGGATGGATGATAACTTCAAAAGTTATGATGATCGTTGAGTTAAATTTGATTTTAAATTCAATAATGGTGTGATAATCATGACAGTGGTTTATTGGCTCAAAAGCTGATCACAAATAGATGATTACATTCACGGTTAAATCTTACTTTACAAAAGTCTACTTCTGGATTAACGGACGGGAATCGAACCTGAAACTCTTTCTACCACTGACCGACAGACCATTGTGCAAATTAAATCCGCGCATATTTTCACACGTGATATGTGAGGTTTACTCTGGTTAAATTCAAATTTTGAAACCATTAGGGATTAATTTAATGACAACGCGAATATAATATTGGTTGTATTATTTTGATTTCATTTATTTTACAACTAGCCTTTGCCCGCGACTTCGTCCCGCCCCCGTCGCCGCAGTTCCCTTTGGAGAAATTCGTAAAAATCCAAAATAAAATATAGCCCATGTTACTCGTGGATAATGTAGCTTTCGAATGGTGAAAGAATTTTATAAATCGGTCCAGTAGATTTTGAGCCTATTCATTACAAACAAACATACAAACAAAGTTTTTATCTTTATAATATTAGTGTAGATTTGCGGAAATTTATTGCTTTTAATTATAACTATACAGATATATATATAGCCTGGCTTGTTGGTCCCGTGGTTAAGACCTTGCTGAGCCGGTTGTAGGTTCGATTCCTACTCAGGGCAATATGTCAGCTTGTACGTTTTTCTGTTTTGCGTGTAAAATTACGCTAATGTGTAGGTACTTAAAATATGTGGCTGTGACACTTTTTACCCGCGTCCCAATGCTGGGCATGGTATATTTCCGCTATTGAAGGTGGCCTGTATATTTATAATGAATCGTAAATATTTATTGAATATCAGCTGTCCGGTTACCATAACAAGCATTTAATTGCCTTCAAACTCGCAGTGTAAATATTTATTAGGGCTTGTTCATATTGTAAAGATCGGCTGACGTAATGCGTCGAGATTGTTTACTGCACTTTCGCTATCAATGATTCATGATCAAACAATGATCTACAATTAATTGCTGGTAGCGTGACATATGAGTCATTGGAAAGGATAGTTGTGAGAAGTTGTTACCATTTATAATTACAGAATTATAATCAATATGTATAAGCAGTGATAGCGTAATAGTTAGAAATTCATTCACTCGCCCCGGGGGTCTGGGTTCAATCTTGGCGCGCACCTAGGACGTGTTACGTGCGTTTATAATTTGAAATTCAAATATCATTCGCTATAACGATGAAGGAAAACGTGAGGAAACCTGCTCACCTTAGAATTGTTATAAGAACTTGTAATGTTTCTGTGGTGTGTGAAGTCTACCAAACCGCACTTGGCCGCGTGGTAGGTTGTGATCTTTGACCTTGATGACCTTCCAGATCTTATATGTACATTCGAAAATTTCGCAGTCGGTCAAAAGTACTACTTACTTGGTAGGCTCAGGTTGCTCTATCTCCTTCAAATACTGCTTGAATTGGTGCGGGTGGTGGTTGAAATTCCTGGGCGTCAGCAGACTGGAGGGAGTCGGTAATTCTTCTGAACTTATCCCAGACAGATATAGAAAGAGGAATAGAGGAATTGACAGCATTTCGACAGGTCTGGATTATTTGGATTATGTCTGAAACCATAATATAATTGAGGCATAATTTTTATGTTGGTAGCAATTTAACTGATTTATCATTCTAAATCCTAATACATAGATGTTATTTTTAAAAGGTGCTTCGTGGAACCCTGTACCAACTGCATCTTCCTACCTGCTGTTTGACGGTTTTGTAAAGGAGGTACCTTCATAGGGTACAACGATGCCTCGAGAGAGGCCCCGGGCTATGTGGGGTTTTTACCATACACAAAAGAAATAAAAGAATATACCAAAAAAAATCACAGGAAATTTTTAAATTTAATTTAATGCATTGTGTGTATGACATATTTACTTGACCTTACAAGTGACCTAGGTAATATATTCGGTACTACGCTTCTCTTGAATCTATCGACGTACTCGTAATAAAATATACGCTTGGGTAAAAATCGCAAATTAGTCGACAAACAAAAAGTCAGTGTTGCCTGCAGTGAAATTTATTGCAGTAATTAAAGTGCTCAGCTATTCCTAACAATTTGAACTTTATAAACATATAAATAGAGTATACAATGTTACTGAACATAGTCATGTATTGCATTGAAGTTTTATAGTCTACCACGGTTCTCATGGAACTGTGTCTAATAATTTAACAAGTTTATCCCATGTTAGTACATTGAACGCTAAAGAAAGTGCTCTTGGAATGGTCTTTTTCGAAATCTGAAATAATTATTTTCCGTAATGTTGCCATATACGCATTTGAAACTGCCACTAACGTCGCTAGACATCTTCGTACATTAATATAAATATTAATGAAATGAATTCGTTTGCTAACGTTAATGGGAATTTTAGTATCTTATATACGTCTACCATTGAAAAGAAACTCATTCGTCATTTTGTTGTATGTTAAAATTATTTCGGTGATATTTGAAACTAACAGAAACAATGAGCTTAAACTAGTTTTGGAAATTTTAATGAGGAATTATAATAAATTATTTCTGTGCCACAATATTATCAAAGTAAAATGATATTATTATACATAGGTGGATATTAGGCAACTCTAGCTAATATATTTTTGAATGGATGATAATTTAGCCGAATAACTTTTTTTTGAGGCTTTAATTTTATAACGTAACATTAATATACGTACATCGTATATTTATCAAAATTAAAGTAATATGTTTTAGTTACGAGATAACATACAAATATAATTAATTCACTAGGGATGTAATTTTCAATCAATTGTTTGATGATTTAGTGTAATTTAATTTATTCACGTAAGTACCTATATAATGTTTAGAATCGTTTTTACAGATGCTCTCTTAACTTATTCCAAACAGATATGATCTAAAATATAAATAGCAAAACCTTTTTCACAAATCAAAATGCTCATTAAAAAATATAACATGACCGGAGTAATAAACAATACGCGGCCGAAAAAATAAAATCCCCGTGCGTCCAATCAATGGATGAAAATAAAAAAGGCAACACTGGCGCGGCATTTGTTATCTTGATTGCATCATTGTCTTCGGTGCGAACGCGGCTGTCACAGATAGCGGGTATATTGCGCGTTGTCATGGCGACGGTATTGTTTCCCGCGCTCGCGCCATAATGGCGATTTGCATATTCTGTAGACGTACGAATTTACCACGGATTTTCAATATAACGCCTCGAACATACTGCGTACAATTTTTCGTACACGACTACTATTTAATTAGGATGAGTATAGGTTTATAGATTCCAATTACATACGAGTAGTAGAACATGCATTATTTTTTTCAACTGTTTTATTTTTGCGCGGCAGGTCATTGGACTCTTCGATTTTAGTCATACTCTAGTAGTTTGGTCTGTGATAGCCTAGTGCATTTAATTTCAGCCTCCCACTGCGAATTTCAAATCCTGGCGCGCATATTTTGTTAAAAATCCTATGTGAAGTTTAAAGATGAAATATCTTACGCTGTAACGACAAATGAAAACAACTGAAGGAAACATTAATTGTATATGATACATTAATATATATTTCACACACACCATACTTATTAATTTTTTATGATGTAAAAGGGGAATAAATTTAAGCGTAAACTGCATCGAATCATCAGCAGCGAAATGTTTTTTTTTTAAATAAAGCGTATAGTCGCATCATCCGAATTCAGCCTTAACGTCAAGTCGCCAGAAAATCGCTTATTTTAATATCATACGAACGCTGTCCTTATTATCGTCGTTTGTATCATATGTATTTTGAATAATTAACCCGTTTTACTGGTAGCAGGCGTAATTGGAAATATGTTTTACATAGCTTTGCCGGCTATTGTTTGAGTATGTTATCATTACATCTTGTTTTTTAAATTGTCGATGGATTATGGCGGAGGAGAATTAAAAACAACCAAACTTAATTTAATTATTACTTCATTCCACCATTTTCTGTAAGGAGACCCTTTTCAATATAAGAAAGATTAAAAGAATATCATGATACATAAGGCCATTTAAAAGAAAAAAATATGCCCAAAAATTTATAAGTAAACGTTTTCTTTGTAAAATAGCCAAATACAGAACAGACAGAAAAATTTACTCACCATAAATTGCCAATTTTTACATGTAACACAAATCAAATCAGATGGTTTTAGTTTGTCACACACTCAAAAATCACAAATTTGATAACAAAATCGTAAAATAAAAAATCAATAAGACTATCACGAAAAATACATCACTTATAAATATTTTTTTTTTATTTTTGAAATGATTCAACAAACAAGAAGTGATGCGTAAATTATTTAAAAATATCGTACGGAATACAGATAAAAAATTCTGAAATTCAAAATGGCGGAAGTTTATGGCGCGAAAGTCGATGGCAAAGTGACAGAACCCTTGAAGCTACGTAGTTTTATTGCGGAGTTCTTTTCGTTGAAAGTATGCCTATTATAAGTTTTATAACCTTATCTCATTAACGTTTCGCCTCTTCGGTCACATTTTCTTCGAGATATTCTCCGACACTTACTTTGGTACGGTTTCATCTCAGTTTGTTTTCAAAGGATTACGACTTCGTTTGCTTTTAATATGATTCAATATTCGTCTCGATTTATTGGGTCATCTCTGCATTATATGGTTATTTATTTTTTAAATGATCATTTTTATATTATTCTCAATATTTGTATACAAGTTCTTCTCTTTGATAGACGTATTTAATGGATAGCCGAATATCAGATATTAATTAAGTGTATTCCAAAGAAGACGAATAATACATCTATAAAAGAATACATACAAACAAAATTAAAGTGTTTGTCTGTGATTTCAGGATAACTGAGTATCTCTTATAATTGTTTACATGATACTAAATCACAAACAACCTTTTTTAAAATTGTCGTCCGCCTTTCTGTTTGTTCCGGCTGATCTCGAACGGCTGAAGCTATTTTAATGGGACTGTTGCTAGAAGATAGATGAGGTTATAGGGCAAGATATAGGCTTATTTTTTATCCCGAAATTTCCACGGGATCAGGATTTACGCGCGTAACGCCTCGGGGCACAGTTTGTACTTAACAAATCACGCCCAAAGGGGTAGGCAGAAACTAAGGATTGAGGATTGAGTCAGAATTCTTCGATCACTTTCATCAAAGTCGTCATAATAGCCTCGTATATTCGAGACATTTGCAGTCATTATGATAACATAAATATACGAAAAGTGATTAAACCACCCGGATAGTTATTAGCCGGATAAGCAACCGCTACTTATTGATATTAGCCCATTACACATCAATTAGTCGGGCAATTAAGATGACGTGAGACAAACGCTAAAATCATTTATATCACAATATAATCATTTGCCAAATATAACAAAGATGATAATAATAAGATATATTCACAATGCAGTTTTCGGACTGGCTTCTTGATTCAGCGGTCGGAAACTGTGACGGCTAAAGCGTAGTTCATAGGTTCGATTCCCAGCCAGAACAAAAATGTTTGCAATGAGCTCATTTGTTTCTTGCTGTCTAGTTCCCATTACACAGGTATTTTATTGCCTAATTTGAAATCAAAATGTGTTGAGTTGTCGTAATTATTGCTATTATTATTAATCGTAAAACCAGGTATTTTTTTGTATCAGTCAATTAAAACTGAAAAAATATATACACACGGATACATTTTAAATTTAATTAACCTATATGGAATGGAACCATCGACGCATACTTCAGAAAACAAAGAGGTTCTCATGCTCTGCGCTTGTGATCATTGTTGTTTTGCTAACAATAGTACCTCCCTGTCTGTCAGCAACGAGGAAAAGAGACGGAAGCCGCATAAGAGGGTCAGGAAATGTTGATTAATTACACCATAAGCGCAAACCGCTGTTCGTCAGAGGTATAACTTGCGGCAATTAGAGTTATCTGCGAATTACCTTGAATGGCTTGCAAACGTGATTACACTGACGGTTGTCCGTCCAGCGGTTAGCGATCGTGCCTCCTGTATCCGGGGTTCTGGGTTCCAATCCAATCCTGGACAAATCTTTGTGGATGAGCATGAGTATTTGGGTCTGAATATTAAAAGATCCATATTTATAAGAAAATGTTGTTAGCTATTTATGAGTCTGTTTATTTTAAAACATGTCGACTTTGGGTTCAGATGAACGTGTGAGAAATGACTGCTGGTCACTTGGAAACAGAGCATCTTCATAGTTGTAGCCTCCATAATTGGCTTGCCACAACCCTGAGGATGCTCCGTTCCGGTACTTGTATCCCTACTAATATTATAAATGTGAATGTAAGTTTGTTTGTTACGCTTTCACGTGAAAACTACTTAACCGATCATCATGAAACTTTGTAGCTTTGTAAACATATTCTTGGAGGTATTAGAAGTAACATAGGATACTTTTTAAGAAAAAAAATTTTTTTGGCCTTTGTCCGCGATTCGTCCGCGTGGAATAGTGACTTTGGGCAGCATTTTAATTTCCTATGATACCGTTATTGCAACATACACTATTTCGCGCGGACAAAGTTGCGGGCAAAATCTAGTCATATTTGTCATATTTGCGAATTTTGCAATATAACTCTACCTTAATTTGATAGTTTTATAATTCAAAAAAAAGTCATCTTTACACTTGGACGTCGTGGTCTTCGAAACGTGGTCAAAAACCGGAATTGTTGTTTGAGCGTAAAAGCCTCACGACGCGACGTCACGAACACGGGCCATTGTTACGTTATGTCACATTTACGGTATTCACTTCTGACTTGGAGATCCTTGAGCTGGTGAAAATTACCACTGTAACTTTCCAAACACGGCCACAACCTCGCATTATATATCTGCTTTGTCTGTCTTTCATGATTCACTCTTTCAGCAACAAGCAAGAAGCTTTACTTCATTATATATCTATACTAGCCTGAACTGATATTATGTATATAGAGCTGTCTGTGAGTGAGTTTGTATGTAGGAGATAATCTTCGAAACTATTCATCCGATTTAAAAAATTCTTTCACCACTATAATTGTACATTACCACTGAGTGTCTACATTTTATTACCCAAAACAATACAGATCCTAACGAAAACTTCAACAATAATAACCATTATTACTAAATGCGGCATGTTTCTAAAGATATTGAATATCTCACTGAACCGAGGATGTCTACTCGAGTTCACTCGCAGACCTTTGAGCGATGCCTGTGACCTCGGCGAGGGAAGGCTTCGCGGCTTGGCGCTACAAATATTTAACTCCGATAATATTCCCGTTTGATGCTCGTAAATGCTGTATAATACTTTGTGTCGCGGGCTGAGACCTAATAATTATACGGAACCCGCTGAAGTTCGAGACTTCTTAACTTCCGATGAATAAACAGGTTGAAATGGCTGTAGGGTGAGTCGTTAGTACGAGCGGTAGCGGGAGCGGGATACGGTTTACAATAAAATTGAATTTATTGTCTCATTAAATGTAGAAAAACGTAACATCACGCCTGTAATCCCCTAAGGGGTAGGCAGATGAGTGTAGTACACCCCCACATTTCACCAGTTAC
>DWDX01003530.1:0-12989 GCA_018245675.1 Agara michaeli | reverse complement strand
TAGCCCTCGTCAGTTTAGCCACTAATATCTATTCCCCTCGAGCAGCGTGGTGGAGAATAATCCAGTCCTGCCACGGCTTCCAAAGCTGTCAATAAAAATAGATCCCAACAAAATAAATTGAATATATTATAACTGATATACGCACCGGCAATATAATAGGTGCTGCCAGTGAGGAACCTCAACTTCTTAGTGGTTTTCACTGGTCTATAGTCCACAGCCAGAGTTAAACTATCTACGGCCATGGTCAGAAGTAGCGAATGCCAACGGCCATCATTGAACTCTTCTGCATAGTTGTCTAGTTTCACTTTAGGTGAGCCTTCGGTGAAGAGTTCGACTCTCACTTTACCTTCTTCTAGATACACCTAAAATTATTTATGTTCATTAATTAATAGAAATTGTTAACAATAATACAATAATATAAGAATGAATATATATTATTGACACTGACAGAAACCTTACTTTACTGTCACTGTAAATAAGCTCTTACTAACTTTACTGTTCTAGCTACCATTTATATTCATTAATACTAATAGATTGCATTTCTGAAGATAAACATATTGGAGTACTCGCCTTAACATATCCTTCGCTCTTAAACTTGTGATAGATGAGTAGGCCGTGGTTCTCGTAAGTCCGGAATTCCATGGAGATATTCAACGTCGCGCCCCCGGAGTAGCCGCGCAGCTTGGCGTACGAGCCCTCTTTCAAGAACGTAATCGGTACCACTGGTGGTTCCTGCAAGGAAAATTACTTTACATTAGCTACATAATTTGCCTTTAGGTGTCAACTATTAAAAATAGACCTCTCCTGAACAAGACCACATCGCTCGCTTCTGCAATCAAAAGTAATTTATTGTTACTTACAGGACAGGCATACAGTGTGTTGACTTTTTGATATTTGAAAACGGCTCCCGTCTCGTATCCTTGCTTCAGGTCCTGGATTACGTTACTTGCATTCAAATACATGTTTTCTACGCATCCTGTGAAGTTCTGATTGACCACTAGACCTTCTTGGAAGTTAGGAACGCCGCCTATGTACAGCTGAAAGCGAAAAGAACTTGAAATATGTAGAATCGTTCATTTTTATTAAGGAATAGCAACCTCTTGTCTTTCCAAAGATCGGCGAAATACCATTATCGTCGGAAATGTAAACTCACAGCTCGATTGAGATTAAGTTTCGAAAATTCTCCTTTAATCCTTCCTTGGACAACAACACGGTCTACGGAGAAGATAATGTCACGACGATTCCTCGAAATAACAACATCGTGCCAAATGTTATCGTCCAAAAGACTGCCAACTGATAAAGATGTTGATGTTCCAGAACCTGTGTAGACACGCATATTCA
Organism: Agara michaeli; assembly: GCA_018245675.1. NCBI lineage: Eukaryota > Metazoa > Arthropoda > Insecta > Lepidoptera > Hesperiidae > Agara > Agara michaeli. The sequence continues at coordinate 11,648 of DWDX01003530.1, read as the reverse complement.
AATTAAAGTGATTTGGTTCATTGTAAGGTACAAACATACACTTGACGAATTCATCTTCATCACGCGTAGGCCTTGTGGGCCCCAGACTACTAGAATTGGAGAAATAAAGGCAGAGAAAAAAGCTATCAGTAAGTAGTCTAAAAAAAGAAAAAAGTTTGGCGTGTTTTGTTACAGCTTATGTGTGATAATGTACACAGACAACAAATTATCATATGTATGACTTGGCCCGCTATCATCTGTTTATAAAACGAATTTAATAACTATTGTATACATCTCAATCTATAATAAGTATTCGTTTAGGTTCAACATTTGTAATGCAGTTTAAGGTGAATACTAGAAATAATAATAGGGATCGTAAATCTATGTATTTCCTATCACTCACCGAGGTCAATATTGAGCACGAGCCTGTTGTCTCTCAACTGTAAAGCTATATAGTCTCCCTGTGTTCCTCGAGAGTAGATCAAAGCTCCGGATGCGGCGCTGGTCTTGAACCTGAACCGTATGACCTCGCGCGACGCCGCCACTGGGTCCCGGAGCAGATCCACCTTGACGAGGGATGATCCGTTGAAGTATAAAGTGTCGGCCACTGTAGAGAAAAATGTTTATAATATTCACGATATTGTCTACGAACAAAATTGAAAAAATTTGGTTTTAAACTTATTGCATTGAGGGGTACTTTGGTACCCCTCAATGCAATAACATGGCAACATTTTCCGGTGTTTTGGAAACCAAGACTTATAAAGGGTTTTTTAATGAAGTATTATTTTATTTTTTTGTTTCCAATTTAAATGCCAACAGCTATTTTTCTATATAATAAAATACTGCCTCTTTTCTACCAGGCTTCCATTCCCCAGACGTAGAGCGAGGATAATAAGATCTACCATCAGCATACACACCATAATCGCAGCCGTAGAGCTCGACCCGCATGGAGATCTTGTCCCGCCACCGCATCGGGTTGATCCGAATGAACTGGGCGATGACGGGCACCTCGAACTCGTTGCGGACCACCGTGTTCCCGTCGTGGTTGCCTTCGAACATCTGGAACCATCATTGTCACTTTAAGGAACTTAAGTCAAAAGAACTCTCTTCGGTTATCTTACATGAGCTCCATATGGTACAGTAAGAGATTACCAGCGGAATAATGGGGCTAATAAAATCAGGGATTTCTCCATTTATTACGTCACAGGCTATGGGAAAATGGAAGGTCGCCATAAAGTTAGATGAGGCGTGCCAGGTCGTAAATGCAGTGACGTAACTTATTTTATTACTTGGCTGTGTGCCCTTCACGATGTGTAAGCGATTCTGCCAATCGCGGCCTAATATAAAATAACAAAATGATACTAAGACTTCAATAAACTATGGATAGTGGAAACTTATACATATACTTATAAAGAATTTATTTATTTAAAAATACCTCATCGCTCAATGACTATTTTACCCCAAAAATTTTCCGTACTTCAACAGCTATATCCAACCCATCTGCAATTCACACTTCAACTGATGTAATACTATTAAATTCGGTAAAACGAGACAATGTTATGGGTTACGGTGACGTTAGAAAAATGCAAGTTAGAAGTGCATAAAGTATATATATACAAATAATTATAATACAGAAATAATTACAGGAACTATGCTATTTATGGTTGGTTATTAGTTATTACGAACAAACTGGTAGCATTAGCTACTGAATTGTGTTATAACTTCTTCGTACACAGCTTGATATACATAATTATACAAGCAAATTTTGTTTTTACACGGCGTTACATTAATTTTTCGTCACCAAATTAGCTAACGCGCCTGTAAACCTATTTTGCTCTTACCTGGACGTCCCCGTCAGCGGAGGTCACGGTCCTCCAGCTCTCGCCGTCATCGGAGTACTGGACCATGTACTCCGAGACGTACTCACTGGTCGCGGAGCGCCCCCTGGTGGCCAGCGCGCGCAGCTCCTTGCGCTCGAGCAGGTGGACCGTGAAGTGCTGGTAGTAGGAGCTCTCGCGCGCCGTCCAAGCGGATGTGCCTTCACCACCATGGTTAGTCAGTGTTACTCGGTTAACAGAATGTATGGCACAGAGGAAAGGTTTACATGAAGTATAGGCTGATTAAAATAGTAGTTTTCTACCCATATGTAACCCCTACTCAATTTCAAATACACCTAAATAAGGATGCACAGGTTTATATTGCATTTTTTAAAGATATTTTCCAATACTTCTGATTCCATGCCAAATAATAATTTAAAAAATCTCATTAAAATATAGCTTTCCTCTATGACAAAATTTGTGAATATAAACATTTAAGAAAATATACTGATATATTATAAAGATAAAAGTTAAAATATTAGTATTGATAAATATATGAAAATTGTAAACCACCGCCCAACTAAAATTGTTATACATATAAGCTAAAACGAGTGCTCACAAGCGAACAAAATGGTACACATGCAAATCCTACCATTCTGGGTTAATAGTTCTTCTATCCTGTTAATGGGTTATTGTCGTATCTGGCGAGTCCTTTGGGAGTATTACCTTAACTTCGCCCCCCGCGGCTTTATAACGGACATAGTCGAGGCCGTTGGAACCATAGCTGATATGGTACTCCTGGACAAACTCCTGCGAGTGAGCCCTTCCTTGCGTCGCCACCCGGGTTATATTCTTCACGGTGCCGAGGTCTATGACCAGCTGCTGGTCGAAATCATTCTCTGACGCCGTCCACGCGTTCAAACCTTGTTCGATTGAAATCATACCGTTTTTACTGGTGACATGCCCATTTATTATACGATCACGCCAGGTCCTTACGCGGTAGGCAAAGATGTTTGTATACATTATTTTAATATTTAAGGACTCTTTAATAAAATCTCCATTTTTCGTTTTAAATATTGCATAGTTTATTACATTTCTGCATTATTATTAGTAATATTTTTGCGTTATGTATCAAAATGATATTTAACTCCACCAATTATTCTTATGTTATAATTAACTCCTAGATTCAAATAACAAAAAACAGAAGATACAATGTACGTAAGATTCACTCATACTAACTCTACCTCTGTTACAGAACTATGCATTTTTCTGTCATGCAATAAATTGGAACCACAAAGCTTTAAACCCAATTTAGTGTGACTACGAAAGACCATAATTCCTTTGACAAAAACCGTAATTATCCATTCTGCACCTGCCTAAATAACAATAACTTCATTTACTTATAATTATTATTAGTTTCTTTGCCTATATCTTCTTTGTGGCTTTGTACAATAGTCTTAAAAAAACAAATTAATGTATAAGACCAAAAAGCTTTCAGATTTATGACTTCCCTAATTTACGTAGGCACGCTAACACTGCAGTTAAAAATATAGAAGTTCTGTAAATGGACTTTACCCATTTTCCATAAAACATATTTTTAAACACATGAATGACAAAATATTAAAAACATTATGCAATCGATCTATAAACTTAAAAAGTATAATCTATAATAATGAAAATGTGTGTTATATTTTTTGTTTTAAAATCAATAAACCTACATCTAAATATATAAAAATACATATATGTAACTTCAATTCTTATAGGAAATAAATACACTACTATACTTTTGATCTTTCCATTAATTGGAGAATTTTCATGTATTATCGTTGCAAAACCATATTCCCGAATTCCAAAAGCCAAAATATATATGAATACGTGAAATTATTCTCGGACCTCTTTTCTCACAAAAGAGCTTGCAAATACATAATCTGTGTCATATATTGTTTCTGCTTCATTCACTAAGTCTGTGAACTGCAAAAATTTGTATTTTTCCGGTTCATACTTTCGACCATTCTTCTCTTGATAAGCCACTGCTGCGCTATGTGTGTCATCCAGAAGAGTTTCTTCGAAAACCCAATCATGCTTCAACACACCTTTTTCATACAACCGTGTATCTGTGACCAGCCTTTGAACAGTCAAAGGTTGATTGATAGCAAAACTTAGCTGATCCAATGGTACTGTGATCCCCAGTCCTAAATTCTTCACGTAACTCTCCTTGAGGCACCACAGGCGATAGAAACAAGCCAACTGATCTGATTCATTGGGAAAACTCCTAATTTTCTGCCATTCGTGTGCAGAAAACTGCCTTCTCATAAGACGGAAGAATTGTGCAATATTCTTATCTATTCGAGGTTCAGTTGTCATCACATCAACACCAATATTATCAGCTGTGTTACCAGCCAGTACGACGTAATCACCATGATGGGATACATTGAAACTGACTTGTCTATGTTCAGCATTTAGTAAATAGGGTTTTCCACGCTCATCCCTACCTAGTTTAATATCTTTGTATGGAATAGATGTTGCACAATGTACAAATTTTCTAATCATGAGACGCCCAATGATGGTTGCCTTAGCATCGGCTATGAAATTGAATTTAGCAATTCGTTCTTTCTCCTCGGGCTGAATGTATCTTGATGCAAGTTCAATATCACCTTCGAGTGGTCTCCACATCTCAATATTAAAGGCCCATCTCACATTTAACTGATCCGTCATTTTCTCCTCTTTTGAACTCACTCCCTTGTAATGTACCCTTTTTAAGTTTGAGGTCCAATTTATTAGTCTTTTAATATTGTGGACCTGCAGAGGAATGAACCCTAATTCAGGTATATATTTTGCAGGCTTCTTAGTTAATTTACTTTTGAGACTTAAGCTTTAACTCGATCATATAAAAACAGCACTAGTGCACTCACAAAAACACTTTCATGCAAAAAAAAATATAATTATAATTATTATTATTATTCATATTTATATTCTTGGAGAAATACTCATGAGTATATATTTGAATTAATAGAAATATTTATGCATTATATTCATAGTCTAATCATCCACAAAAACCATATAGGCATGATAGTCCATAAAAGTGACAGAAAACTACATTCATATAGGAGTATTCTTATAGATGAATATTTTTAGGTGATTATGTCTAATTATGCAGCAAGTCATGAAACTTGTATAATTAAATGTTCAATATAGACCGTTTAAAGACTAACTGTAGCTATGGGTATGCACAAATATTTCTATTCATAAAATTTCTGCAGTGGCCATTATAAACAGATAATGAATAAAACAAAAATATCAACAAAACCCATGTAGGGAGAATAAGATATTATAAAACTAAAACTAAGTAACTAAGACAAACAATAGCTTGCAGCGTGAGAAAAACAATCCATGGCTGTACTACTATACAATATTATGAAGCAATAACTAGATGTACAAATATTAATGTGATAACATGTTTAGGGATTGTAATATCCTATTAGATATCTTGGTAGACTAGATAACAGGATTTCTAGAACTTACCGTAGAGTTTAGCATTATCTGGGCCTCTTTCCCTCAAACTGGAAGTTGCGCTCAACTTAGCGGTCTCGACCAGAGGCTCGTTACATTCGTAATCGTAGTAATACCTGACCGACTCTGAAAAAAAATTTATACATGTCAAAGGTTTCGAACAATGTCTTATTTATGAGAATAATATACGTTAATTAAAATTTATATTTGAAACTAAAACGTTACTGCAATTTCAGAAAACTCAATAACATAGTTTAGATGAGAAACGATAGTCACCTGCATATAAATTTGCAACGCTAAAGCAAAGCAACACAACTAAATAATTCACAAAACTTTTCATCATAATTTCATATTTAATTATACTTAAAATTATAAAAGTAAAACGAGTAAAGCTCTATCTTTCCCGAAAGCGAACAAATTGTTTGATCATTACGTTCGGCGTTGCTAGACTCGACTCATGCAAGCAACCGGACAACACCCAATTAGAAGTATGTACTTAATGTCAACGGCAACGGAAAGTCTAAATAACGATTGTAGCATTGGATAACTAAAGGAGTAAAGTTTTTAAACAACCAATAGTTGTTAAACATGAGTTAAAATTAACCAATTACTTAAAAGCAAGATTGACATCACTGGAAATAGAGATCAAATTCCTTACGTTCCGAAACGTGACATTTTGATGAAATTTTAATAAAGCACTGTGTAGCATAATAGTAATTTTAAATTCTACATGAAAGGTTTCAGGTCCTGCTACATATGTTTGCTAAAAATACAAAAGAAGATAACATTAAATACAAATTACTGCAAAATGATTTTATGGTACAGAGCTATAGACTGTATTTGTAAAATGTCTATTCAGTGTAATTTATTTATATATTCTAGCTCTTTGAAAGTGAAGTCTAGTGGTATGGCAACACAAGAATTAACTTGTCCTACATTGAATGTTTCTGTAATTCCTCTGAGATTTTTATGAAAATATTGAAATTTAGTATTCGTTTTATGTTCATACAAACGATTTACATATAAAAAGTTCATAGGATTAGTAATTGTGGTGATAAGGATTCACGCCCATACCATATATGTCGCATTGCAGCTTTATTCCCGTTACCTACATATAGTTTCCTATTTTCGTTTTGCCACGTTTTGTCGGCATTTTGTTTGTTTTAACTGGCTGAAAATGGTGAGAATCGTATAACCGGTGAATAAGCTAAAGGTAAGAATGGGCTTTTTAAGTTATAATGAGTCATTCATCTGGTGATCTCAGCCATCCTTTCGTAACACCTGTCTTGATAACAGAGGATACGAATCAATATTTTTTTACAACAACCAATAATCCACTAGTCGTTTCTTTACTGGCAGATAAAGAGAACCTTTAAGTCAATAAATCCACGATCTAATTACAAGCTGCTCATATATTGATTCAAGAAAGCTTATTTGCAATACAGTTTAATTGACTAGAGTTAAAACAAAAATACACACTCCCTGCAATCTAGGCCTAACTTAGGATAAGCAATTCTGAAAAACTTCCCTTTTACTTTTATCAAAGTCGGTTCAATGTATTTTTCAATTTGTTTATATATTTATTGTTATTGCATTTAGCTACCTGAGCAATATCATTCCACAAACTTAAGAGGGACTTAAATGATTTTCTTATCTTTTCTTTCTATATGTTCAATATAATCTAAATGAGGTTTTCAAGGAATAGATGCTCTAAAAATTTCAAGTTCTGAAAAGCTGAAAGTTGTTTTTTTCTATGAGATTATTTTATGAACTGAAGAATATATAAACTAGAAATTAATATGCATATTTTGTATTTATGTCTAGTATAGCTGTTTTTTTATAAATTCTAGGAACAATACAAAATAAATTTATCGAGATAGTGATAGAAAATCTGTTGGACCTCTAGCTCTAAATAAATGCTGTTATCACAGGCAGGAAGCTGGCAAATTTCTTAGCTTAGTAGATATTTCACTAGTAATGTTTTCAGAATATCGGCAGAAATTTTATGTAAGGTCGATTTTATGTATCATTGTACCGGTCTTCATTTGCACCATATAGACATAAAAAATAATAATCAATAAACTGACTTATTTTATAGGAGTAAAAGAATTCAAGATGTCAGATCGCAAAGCAGAGCTTGAGCGAAAGAAGGCGAAGCTCCAGGCGATCCGTGAGGAAAAGGAACGTCGTCGCAGAGAGAAGGAACAGAAGGATGCCGAGGAAGCATTGGTAAGCATTATTGTAGAGAAATATATTGATAAAAATTTGACTGTTAATGTTAAAATCCATTTTGTTAGTGACCTTCTGCAGTTTTGGGTGGAAGCTGCACCCATTAGTGAGATATAAAAATGTTGCACCCATTGTCAGTTCAGTATTATTGAATGCTTCGGTGATGCTATCAAAAATGTGTTTTCTGGTCGTGTCACCTCACCTTGCCTATTCCTTAGCAAAGGGCGTCAGTGGCTTCGAGCCTGGACAATCGACGCGACCTAGATGAGATGCTGTCTTCCCTGGGTGTGGCACCGGTCAAGGATGTTCTTTCATCTCTATCGTCAATGACATCGCTCACACCACCACAGACAGCGTCACCGGATGCAAGTTTGCCTCATACTGACAAGTCCAGCTTGCCACCACATGGGTAATTTTATATGGATTTCCACAAAATCTATTTGAGACTGTGGCATCGTCACATTGCTCATGAACATATATGTTACACCATTATAAAATTAAACTATACTTATTTCCATTGGATGTATGATACCTGTAACTTCAATCCTTTTCTCCCATACAGATACCTACTTCTTTTAATCACTAACACTAATCTAACTTGTTTTATTGTTATTGTTATAAACAACTGGTCCAAACAACAATTGAAACAATTTGTCAATTATTATTCAAACTCATTATTAGTCAACACAAATTTTTTCTAACTGGTTTTCAATGCTTTCAGTGGACCAAAAAAGCCATCAGCCCTAGTAGTGGTATCGGTACAATCCACTGACATTCCGCCCAAGGAGAACGTCACATACGCGAAGCAGACCCAAACCACAGCCTCGGGTGTCACCGAACTGCGTGATGGTAAGCAATGTGACCTTCTGTAACGAGTTAACCCCCAGAATGAGATTTAGCAATGAGTGCCTGAGTTTTGATGAGTTTGGATTGAAAATAACAATGAAATAACTTGTTTAATGTGAATGGGTTTGAGAATAACCAATAATTGAAATGTGAAAACAATACTAATTACATTTTTTTTATCAATATAATTTTTTTTTATCAATATTCATAGATTAATTTGGCACTCAAAATTTAAATTTTGTGTGAAATTACATTAAAAAAATTATTGTGATTATTAAATATAAGATAAACGAGATTTTTTCAAATTATGTGTATGATAATTTATGAGGTATTATTATTATGAAAGGGTGATATAGTTTGATTTTTAATTGGAATTAAAATCTTAAAATCTTTCAATTAAAGTTGTATATTTTTTAATTTTAACTTATATGTATAATAATCAGTACGCCTGTACTTTATAAGTGAATTATGAAACTGTATTCCCTTATAAACTATGTTCTAATTGTGTCTTGCCCCTTTGAGTCAAAGTTTTGAATTAATATTTTGACTCTGAAGGGCAATTACACAAATTCTCAAATTTCTAGACTCTAAAGGTCTCATGGTAATTTCCTATATACGCATATATCTGCACATTTTAATTATAAATAATATTCCACTGAGTGCATTTGTCATTTGAGAATTTGTTGTAAATTGGAAGTGTATTAATAAATTAATGATTTAACTGTGATGTCTGGGTGACGGTTTTTAACAGGGTCATTTGCAAATATTAATAGTTTTATCATTGTCATCAAAAAATTGCCCTATTCGTTGAATTATGTAATGTAATTTTTAAAAAAACTGGGATTTTTTCTATTCATTACATCCATTATATATTTACTATAAAGGAAATAGATAAGAGTTTTAATGTGTAAAAAGACATGTATATAATATATAAAGTAGTTTTAATTTGTGTTAATGTGGCCCAAATGTTCAGTTTTATTTAATAGACTTCACGGCTAAACTAGAATATAGTATTTGCAAATGAGACCATCCCACTACAATAACCAATGACATCTGTAGTTATTTACGCAGTATTTACTTTTCATGACCTTTTTATTTTTGGCCTCACATCCTGCGGCTTGAATGACGTTTTGATAAATTAATAAAAATATTTTTTTTGCTTCTATATCATTATTGTTTAAAAAGCCGAATTTCGAAATATTGATTTTCCTATAGATATAGAGCGACATTGAAAAAAATTCAAGCTGCACCCTACGTTCACGCAAAATTTTGTTTCTCTTCGCTTGCCACGTGCCGTCTCATGTCCGTCCGTGTTGTCTCCGCTGTAAATGATAAACGTAAAAGTAAATACTGTATGAGTCTTTGGTGCAATGTTTGTGTTTGTGCTACCATAAAAAAGGCTGCTCTTCCAATACATCACCGCTTGCAGGATACATGGAGGACTGGTGGCGGCCACGCAAAGGTAATCTCTACGTTAATAACGATCATTTAAAGCACATTTTCCACGAACATAGTATGCCATATACAGCATGTTCACTTTTTACATATTTTTTTTACCTATATTTGTGGAAGTCTTTAATAGATATTGTCTTGTAATTTTCTTCAAAATTATTTTTCATTCTCTTTTCACACACATAAAGACAGTATTTATGAGAAAAAATATGAATACGACGACCAATTCTTTTACCGCAGACCATACTACCTACATTGGTTAATAAGATGAAGACAAATTGCATGAACAATTGCCGTTGAGAAATTTGAACAATAAAATATAGAGCATGTTCCATTTTTGTGTAACGAGGGAAATGTCGCATGATGTCATAACATTATTAACACAAATACCATTGTGTATATCGTACCATTGATGTGTTCTGATAAGTTTAATTCAAAACAAATGCTGACCTGTAAAAGTTACTTGACAAAATGACCAAACCGCTCTGGTTGGCGAGATTGTTGAAATCGACCAAGTATTTTAGGCGAGAGTTCTCATATACATTATGACGATGAACAGAGTTTTGCAATGTATATCTTTACTGACAGTTTGTTTTCATTTTTTTGTCCTTTTAGCGCACGCAACCGATTACTACGGTAAGTCATTATTCCTCACGGATGCTTTCTGTCGTTCTCTCCCTAACGGTTTCTCACTTATCGTCATTGTAACTCGGTGTCGGTTGTATCGTAGGAGATAGAAACGTAAGGTCATCATAATTGTACATAGTGTAACTCTTCCTATCACGCTTCTAGATATTTCCTACTAACACTTTAGGTGCGGCCGGGCCAGGTCACTCGATAACTACACGACACGCGACAAACGATTGTATTTATCGAGGAATCTGGCGAATTCTCTTCAAATAGGGACGAATGAATCTCGGGACCGACGCATCGTCGCATGATGCGGTCATACATTCCATTACCAATTTTTAGTAAAAAAAAAGAAAATTAAACGTGGCCTTCCAGAGTTCTCCACGTGGTACGCGAACCACATAACGGGCCGCGAATACTTTATAAATCCAAGGAATATAAAGATATAGTTATTAGTAATATGTGTATATCGATTATGGTGGTGGTATGGGGATCGCCATATCATCTCACGCTGACTGACCCTTCCGATTCGACTAACACACACCGCACAGGTCTTAACATTCGGACCCATTTTATAAAACTAAAAGACCGACAAGTACCGAACGCGTCGGCCCCGGTTCCGCATACGACGCATGCCATCCCGAACGCTAATGTTGCGGGCCACCGTGTCAGATCTCGGTTCGATCGTTTCAAACTTGACAGGCTACCTCGCACTTTACAGGCGCGTGTTCTTGCCGATGTCGGTTTCACTCTGTGGACCTAATGTCGCACTCCGATTGGCATCCATATTCACGATTGAGACTTACGAAAAGATATTGTCGGTTTTATAGTTGTATTCAGTGGAGTCTCAAACCATGCTGTAAATTACAAAGCACTCTTGATGCGCTAATATATGTATAGACTGATTTTTTTTTAATAATATATAATAATGATCGAAAGATACTGACATTGTTTTTGTTTTTCCTCCCTTTTTTTTCAAGACGAGTACAATCTAAACCCGGGTTTAGAGTGGGAGGACGAGTTTACAGGTAGGTTTCAATTCCGAATCATAAGAACAAACCATTGAACTAAATTCGCCCTTCGTAGAGCCTGTGCCACTGTCACTGAGCATGTGTTGTTCCGTAACTGACCTTTCTTCATATACATAACGCTGTTTATCAGTATAGTATCGCTAACATATACATT
>DWDX01003529.1:0-12990 GCA_018245675.1 Agara michaeli | reverse complement strand
GATTTAATAGCATGTTTCTATTTCTTATGGTTAACTGTATATCTTCGCATCAAGAGGAGGTTATGGAGCAACATATAAGCTACTTTTTATTCTACAATTTATTTACGTCGTTATTTACGCTGGAAAAACTTTGAGACATTGATTTCTAGGCGAGCGAAGCCGCGGGCAAAGCTAGTATACTATGAAATTCTTTATGGAACATTAGTTGACCTTTGTTATTGATACAGAATATTTTTTTAGGTGAAACTATTACGTAAATTTGTGTTACAAGTTCTTAAAGAAATATGTTAGGCGCGTGCGTCTCGCCTCTATATATATATCTATATTTTTAAAGAGATACGAAGATAAGCCTCATGTGAACACACAGACCACTTTCCGACCGACCGCAAATTTATTGAAGAACGAACACGCAAATATCGTTATAAATTTTTTTCGGGTTATCCAAATAAACCAAGCAGCACGCGTTCAGATAGCATCCAACGCGATGCCACGACTTTGTCTTCCGAGCCCGGCGGCACACGGGCCGCGCCGCCCGGCCGACGCCGTTGTGCATTCATAACAATAAATGACGTAATAGTTACTGTTATCGTCTAACAATACATTACTCGATAGCGCCTCTATCCTCCCTAGCGGCGCTTTTTCTTTGACGTCAATCACAGCTCGTACCGACTTAACCTAAATGGCTATGTGTAGTAAAATAGCAAGCGATATTAAGTTCATTGAAGTCTTACAAACCGTGGCCACATTTCAGGCTACCACTCCGACGGGTTGTCTGTAATAACTGTACTTTTTGTCTCTCCGTCGACAAATACCGGCCCTATCGAGGTTGTTTTGTAAATAAAGCCGTAGAAAGCCGGCAAATAAATAAAAATATTTAGAACCAGTTGACCGCCGAGTTGCACGCCGCCGGGGAACGCTACAACACGACGTGTTACCGCTGTGACAGGGTGAAGTATCTTGTAACCATTTTTCATTGACCAGTTTTTATCAACGCCGCAAGCGCTGTATCTAGAAAACTCTCGATTGCATTATCATAATACAGACAAAAAGAAAAGCGTAAGGTGAAGAATTTATTTGCCTATAACAGGGTCGGTTGCTACTGTTACTACTGTTTACTGAACTACATATTTCGGTTTCACGAAGCGCGCGGCGGCGGCGCACCCGCACGCCTGCACGAGAACGCACAACATTCGCTCCGGTGTCATTAAACTACTTGCTGCGCGGAAAGGCTGTTTTGGTGTTCCAATTATCAAGTCTATTAACTATAATTTCAATAGTACTTACCTACAGTTTATAGTTTATAACCGGGCTTATGAGACGTTTTATACTTCGTCGATATAAGAGGTAGGTACTTCAGACAAAGCCGAGCGAATCGTGAGAAAAATAATGATTAACAAATAAAATATTGTTTTGAAAAATATGAACGAAGAACGAATACCTTTTGTTCCTTAATGTTCAGGAAAATATAGTTATTCCGTGTTGTTCGCGTTTACACTATTATAAACGTTGGAAATTCGTTGTAACTAATATAAATGAAAGTGTGGCAATCGTTTGAATGGCAGTTAGAAAGTCGCATTGTGCTCCGGTCAGGTATGAACAATAGCTTTATCGCTCTAATTTAGCCACCGAATTGGGTGAAGCGGAAGAGTTGGCCGCGTCAGCGCCGGCGGGCGAAGGAAAGGGCGGCGTGCGTCTGGCGGCCGGCCAGCCGGGCCGCTGCACACTATCTCGTAACTAGCTTACGCGATCCTCCAGTAGCTAGTCTGTCAACAGTTCCTCGCGTCTGTTTACAAGCACTCCTATAGATTTGACCCAGTTTCTGAGATTAAGTACCTATATAATTCCATGCTTACATCTAAAGGAACGCTGGCATCTTTCTGCAACACTGCACAAGCGCTCGCAATAGACGTTCCTCATAACCCGCTCCTACGTCCGGACACAAACTACATTTAAATGAGTCGAAAGCGAACATTCCGAGTAATGGCGTCGAACAAACGGATGCCTCTTACCCGCAGATGTACTGTTTCGATAGCTCTGTCAACACTTCATTTTACGGCGCGATTAAGAGTCGAGGAACGCGTTATTGTTCAAACACGCGCGCGCACGAGGCGCACATTACGCATACGCCGATGGAACGATAATGTCACATAGTTTGCTGGTACCGACGGACTCTTGTCAAGTTTTAGAAGCTCAAAAGAAAATGCTCTTTTTGTATGACACCCCCATCGATCGCAGCGAATGTTCACAATTTTTTGGAGCGCACTTCCCACTTCGACTATAATTTTACAAATGTTTATTATTTTACTAAATATCTATTTTTTATTTTAACTCCTAACATTCCCTCCGGAGCACGCTGACGATGGCCAGCCCGCCGGCCGCAGATGGGGAGCTGGGCTCATTGTACCGCGCGGCTATTTTTACTAGCACATCGCGCGCTCTCCGGTGCCCTGCCAAAAATGTGGCCCACTGATCTTCTACAACGCGGGGAATCGACACCGCGGGCGAAATTAGTTCACATTTTGTTTCCGGTCAACCAACCGTTTCGTGGCCAACCTACTTCTGCCCTTTCTGCCTATGAACTATGAACTTAGACAAAGATAAAGGTTATGAAATATTTTGTATCGAAAAATACTTATAAATTATGTAGGTACCCAATATTGAAACTCAATTAAGTAAACGATTTCTATGAAACAAAACGAATCAAACGTCTGCCAGGAACGTCATTATGTTTATTTAATATATCATTATCACCATACGTCCTCGATTCCTGCGTCGCCTATACATCGGCTTTCAGAGAAAAAGGTGAAAATTATATCGTCGTCAGCACTTTCATAAGGTTAACTTGAACGTTTCACCGGCCCTCGATTTCCAATAGTATCTGGTTTCGCAATAATGCGTAAATCGGCAGCACGCGCAGCGCACTCTCCGCCAGTGTACGCATCGTCGGCGGCCGCAGGTGGCCGGTGGCGACCGAGTGGTGACAGACGAGCCCGCACGTGGTGTCGATAGGTCGCGGTGATGATTGATTCTGCGCACTACGATACGAACGGCCCGCCCACGCGATCGCGCACGGACCGAATGCGTTCACCGGTATGCTACACTGGACCGAGACTGCATTCCCTACGCGATGTAGCAGAAGCTCGATAAATATCGTGCTCGGTGCCGAGCGCCGCGATCTCCCGCCTCGAGGACAAACATTTTAGTGATGAGCACATTCGATCGCTTTGTTCTACGTGTAATTAAAATATGTGGACAAGTACTATACGCAATAGGTATACGTATGTTATATGATGTCCGATCGCCGCAGCGCGGGCGCCGCCTCGATAGCGGTCGGATCAAATGGAGCTTGTGTTATTTCACATTTCTAACTATTCCACTTTCCTCCGGCTCAGCAGTCGAATTATATTATTATTATTTACGAGAACGTTTGTAGGCATCTAACTATAAAAAAATACTTATAGGAGTCACACACTGACCATTCGCCGAAAGTAACAGACGCGAGCCGTAATAGAAGTAATTGATGTTAACGAGCGTAATGAACTTTAGTCGCGTTCAGAGTTACACGAACCGCGCGATGACGTGCGAGCGAGACGGGGGAAAGACTCTTCAGCTTTATTCCTAAGATGTATGTCACTGAGTTTTTTTTGTTTAAATAGTCAAATGTTAATGTTAGTGAGTGAGGAACGGTCGATGCCCTCGGTAGCAAATATTTCTGCAGGTATCGGCATCGGAAAGTATAATAAAGTCTGTCTTAAATTTCGAGACATCCAGGCAACGGCCGGCCTCGTCGCACACTTATCGCTATAAACACCGCAATAGAACAAAAACAAAGACAAAGACGTTTATTTGCACAAGTATGGGTACATATAAAAAAGTTACAAGTTTATTAGTTCAACCCATATTTAGCCTTTTACGGCGTACAAATAGAAGTAAAGGTACAATATAAAAAATAGAAGTAAACAAATTAATTATCATTACTAAATTATTATACGACAATTTACACACATGTAAGATTTTTAAAATAAATACAAAACTGTGACTCTGGTACCCAGAACTTTCTAACGCAGTCAATTTTAAACCACATGCACGGTTTAAGTTCAGTTTCTACTTGAGTTCTCGGATACCAATATACAGAATTAAATATTGCAATCCGACATTCTGTAGCACTGTAATTTTGCAAGAACTGCCACAAAGACATAGGCGGCGGCGTCCCGCGCGTTTTGTTCGTGTTATTTTGTCACGTTTGCGACTAAGAAATGCTGTCTCTGTATGGAATTGGAAACGTGCCCTTCATGCAACAAAGCTGCGGGCTCGTGCAATTCACCGAGTTCCGCGAAGATGTGCAACACGGGCTGCTCGCGCGGCGGCGGGGACCGGCTGCCGTCCACGGACTACGGAAACAAGGCCTTCAATGCCCCAAATATTACTGAACAAACATGTTTATGTATACGTAATTCCTATCTCGGTACGGCGGCACAGAGGAGCAATTCGGTTTCATTCTTACCAATTACACGTATACAATGCAATCTCACTATTTTAACCCTATTTCTTCTATGTATTCTCTGGAGTTGTAGATCATATTTTAGAACGTACAGTATTTTTATTTATAATAAAAAAAACCTTTCTAAATATATTATCGTATTACATTAACTTATTTATTAACAAACAGCATTAGTAATAACGTCAATGTACATAATATGTATTTAGCTTTTTCTACATAATTTACTAATGGATTAAATTTACCATTATATGTAATATACATACCGAAGTTGTTGACATCGTACAAACAATTATCGGAGTCCACAAGCAGTAAAGTAAATCCACAAGTCGAGGCAGATAATATTATGTTGCATATAATAAACGGCACTTTTATTTTTCCCGCTTAAAATACGGCTGAAATAAGTTAAGAAGGGAATGTCAATAAAAGGCCAAGTGGCAGTGGCGGGGGACCGACTGCCGACGACGCTAGGTGTATTGAATGTATCAAAATAAATCTCTGTTAAACCGCTCGACGTTAAATGCTTTACAATTTTGCCAGGACTGAAGAAACGTTCCAACGAAGAAAATATTGTATTTTTCAACTGCGAATTTATTCATGAATGTTATAAAACGTTTGTACTACGGTAGTAGATGTAGCGTTTCAAGGTCGACAGTGCTCGGCGTGTTTACAATGTGTTGTGATCGTGGCCGCCCACGCTGCCGCTTCGGCTGCCGAACGTTATTATGACATTTTGTACAGCTTCGTTTTGTGGGGAAGAAAAATGGCGACCGTTTATCTGCGTATGAGACTATTTCGCGAGCGAAGTAGTTTTTATATTCAAAAGAAGCGAACAGTGCAGAATGTTCGTTTTTAAACCGGTCGCGTGCTGAAACGCAACTCGATTGCTCTCACGAGAAAGTATGGACACTACACATCTCATAATCTGCTTAGTTTCGCGCGCGTTACGATGAGACAGAAAACATTATTGCGTGAATGATAATAGCAATATAAATATCAGCATTTTAAGAATATCAAAATCTAAGTATCAAGTTCTCGAATAAGTGTTGATTCGTAACAGTACTGTGCTTTAGATATATCTTAACTGTTTTAATAACTGGCTCCCATAATATGACAGCGACTAGTACGTAAGATCGGCGGTGCTCAGATATCGGTCGGATGCAACCGACACTATTAACATTCTAACTCGGGAAAGTTTTAAATGAACTTACATGATCTTCGTCCTTACCGTTAGATGATGCTAAAGCTTATAGAATATACGTTATCGTTTGTTATTTAAGATTGGCACTCAATTAAAACGTTATTAACAATGAAGAAAACGAAGTCAAAGATCACGGAGCGGGCGATAGAGACCCCGTTTTAAACTAAACGATTTATTTTAGCTTATGTGTCGAGGACGAACTGCTTTAACATTGAAATCTAATTTTGTAAATAGAAAGCGGTCTCTTCTTACATCGATCCACGAAACGAACTCGTGAACTTCTCATGATTCACTCGTCAAAGATGTCCACGTCAAAAATAAAACTGTCCGAGACCGAGGCGGCTTCCACTACGATCTCTAATAATAAATACACAGATATTATACATCTGTCAAATATCACTAGTGTATCAATTTTCATGTAATTACACGGTTAAAATGACATTGACGTATAATTTGATTGAAGAAAATGTCAGTCGTAAGACACTTTTGAGATGTCTATGTATGTTTCGTTTCAATTAAATTCAAATGTTCATTTTGCCGCAAGGAGCATTGTCTGTCTGTTGTTCCGGCTAATCTCTGGTGGTGGTCTGGACTTTGACGGGACTTTCCCTCAGATAGCCGATGTAATAAGAAATAACTTAGGCTACTTTTATTTTAGAATTATACAAAATACAATAACTTCTTTGTTCAATTTATACCCGGACGAAGTCGCGGACACAGCTAGACCTACATAAAATGACCTTTATCAGTTTTGCTGAGAATTTACGGTAGGTGCGACAAAAGAAGTGACAATAACACACATATAACCATTGAATAAACTAGAATCGGACAGACTACATGTTATATTAATTAAAATACTTATTACTTTACACCTTTATTACTGTCATGTAAAATGACATTCTTCTTCGCTAGTTTTCACAACTCTACATGGGGTCAGATAGACAAACAGTTAATACAATATAATATACCCTTTTTATGTTGCGTTTATTTAACAAGATACGATACTAAAATGAGTTTTCTTCGGCTTTTTGATATTTCTCCTTTTGCATTTCGAGTGTGAGCCAATAAAACCCCGACGAACGAACTAAATAAAACCTAAGAATGATGTCCGTTCGTCGCGCGGTACTTACAATACTGCAGTGGTTTTGCTGCGGGGTGCATTCGTCTAAATTTATACACCGCTACTTACGAAAAATGCGAGTCTATTAATATGTCTCGCGCGAGCGACGCATCAGACTCGACGAGCCACCATTGCATTTTTCAAACGCTAGGTATTCGATGAACAGGAGACAGTGCAGCGCAGCGGCGGCGCCGTGACTCGCAGCCGCCGCGTGGAGGAAGTGGACCTCGAGCAGTGCTGGGACGAGCGAGTGCTGAAGAAGCTCGTGAGTATCCTTCTGCTCTCTTCCACGCTGAATATCAAATTACTGTTAGCGATAACCGTAAAATCATTCGATTTTATATTCGTATCGTTCACATATTGCGGTCGAAGCGATTGGATCAAAATATTGGCAAATACCATACTATAATAATATAACAGTATGGTTATTAGTTATTACCGATGTGTAAATTAGTATATAGTAGCAAATAAAGTGTACGTCAATGATGTACGGGACACGTCACCGGCGGTTTTAATGTATACATGGAATATGACATTGACCTTCGACAGTAAACGAACAACGTTAATGTAAACGAGTGTTAAGTCGGTAGCGAGCGGGAACAGTATCTCGCACTTGCTTCTCGCGTACTTTCCCGTGCGCGGTCGCCGAGAGCGCGCCTTCACGCGTTGCGGAAGCTTCACGTGTCAAAGAAAGCTGACTTAACCACTTAACACTCTCACTTTCGGCACCGAACACGACAGTCCCGGTCTTTGTGACCGTTTATGACTCGCGCACACGCGACCTCGGTATCTATCGTCGGGTACTTTTCGCTTGTAACGTACGTGTTATTGTTAGTCGATCTTTTTATTTTTTTGTTGAACAAGCATAGTATACAAATAGATAATATAATTTAAACACTGAATTACTTCATTCTATAGACCTATTATATTTATGAGTACTAGGTTCGCGAGGACTGCGCTCGTTACGAGCGTTTGAATTCCAACATTGACGCCGGCGAAGGCGAAATGTTTATTTTTATACCCACACTTACTTACGTTAAAAGATTGCGTAAATCATTCCATATTTTCAGTGTAAAACAGAGAGATGAAAATTAACTAAATTAAAATAACAAACTCACTTTAAATATAACAATTCAAAACTTCCCACATAGTACCTACCTAAGGTTGCATTGTTAACGTGATACACGTTTTGTATGAGACTCCACGAGGTTTATGGATACGCTATTTCCACGTGGTGGGGTAGCACAAAAACATGGCATCCTGAGCCACCGCGTGTGTGCCGGGCGCCGGGCGCCGGACGCCGCAGGTGAAAGCGCCTCATCGACGAGAGAATCTCGTCCAGACCCGATGCGCAGAACCTGTCGGGTGACAAATTGGACGCGCTTCCTCCAGGTCGCGGCCCAAGCCACCGAACAATAGCGATTGTAGTAATAGTAATTTAGTATTCGTTGTAGACTTTGAAGACTTAAAGATTACATGAAAGAAACTGACGAATAAAAAACGTGATATGTTTAAAATGTTGAGTAAAACCGAAATGGATAGGTACTGTTTCTCATACAGTCCTCAATAGTCATTCCGCTGCGGGGCGATGACTTTCAGAAGATTGTGGAGACAACGTCTAATCCATCGTCGAGAGCAATCATAACGAGCGCAGTAGAAAGCGAACACTACGCAATGTACCCGTCACTCGACGAAACGTCGAATATCATTCGCGCGTCCGCCGTTACACTCGTAAATTTTTCAACGGTGAAATGAACAACAATTAGTTCCGGCTTCCGCCTCCGACCGCTTCCCGTCGCGCAGGGAATTAGCGATAGACACCGAAACCGCGCAAATGTAGCTCGTCTCCGTCACACGGACGGTGTCGGTCGCGCCATCGCGGTGACTGCACTTTTACGAATGCGCTACGCGACACGCGGAACTGCTCCTTTGTGAGCTCTCACGGTTTTAAGTCGAACGTTTATTATATACGGTTGTTCTTGTACGCGCGCTCCGCTGGGCCGCCGTGATTATATTTAAACGCCAAAAAAATATAAACGGGAAATACATAAAGTTAAATAATAACAAAAGTCATGTCGCAAACTTTACGCGTAAGTCTATTTATCGGTCTGCGTCAATTATACTTACGTGACCTATGTTAAGTATGCTTTATTGTTAAATATGTACAGAAAATCCATTTTATTTTGGGTATATAAAAAGTAGTTATCGCATCACTTCGTTTGAGCGGAAACCTAAATATTTCACATAGAATCTCTCTATTTTTATCGCTACCGCTGGTCATATCGTAAACGTAACCCGTAAGCTTCAGCGGCCGAACCGTGTAAATGACAGCCGGACTCTCAAATTATTAGTTTAATACGACGTACGTGACGCGTAATGAATGTAAACAGTGATCGTCATAGTTTATTGTGCCAATAAAATCGTCGAAGTGTAAAGCTCGCTATGCCGCTGTTCCAGTTGGACGATTGCAGCGATTACGAGCAGCGGCGCCGGCTACGCGCTCGCATCCGCACACTCATGGCCGAACAAGAGGGTGAGCGGACACGAACCTAATTCAATATTTAATTACACCTATTTATGGATATTGTTATAATCGTATTTAGTGATTAAACGAGTGTAAAAAAATTATATGTATAATATCACAAGAATAATTGAGAGTAGCTCTAGTGGACGTCCGGGCTTGCCGACTGTGGCGAAGGCAGAAGAGGCAAAAGACGTTTGTCAGAAAGTAATCGATGGAAATCCTTTACTTCTGCTTGCCACTACGGGAAAGGGGCTTTACTGTATACATGTTATGTATCTTACATAGGTATGTATATCGCACTTGAATGACAGTCAAATAAATTATTTCAGCATGCGCGAGTGCCGTGACAGATGCGCTGGCGGCGGCAGGCGAAGGCGGCGAAGCCGATGACGGTGCGAGCGGAGAACGCGGTGAGTCTCTCCTTCTCCCGCTGCTACAGGGCTTGTTGCATGGCGGCGGCGAGCGCCTGCTCGCCGGACTGGGCGCCGCCTCGCATGACGTAGTGGCCGACGTGCGCCGCTCGTTAGCGCGCCTCCGTCAAGCACTCGCGCCGCCCACGGCGCATCCACAGGCACGCGCCCTCCTGACCCTCGCAGACAGGCTGGAGGATGCGCTCGACGCTGCGGACAGACTCGACGGCTGTAAAAGAAAACCACGCCGTCGTAGTCGTGCAGCTAGACACACCGTCGGAGTCACCCATGAAGAGCTCGAAGAAGCGCGACGACTGGTAGATAGAGATCAATTAGCTTTAGGCACCGAACCCGTCGAATCACTCAGACCTCTAGCGCCGTCCTCGGGTACGGCTTCTAATTGTTCGACAGTTCCCAGCGCGGAGGAGCCGTCGACCCCTGAAAGAAAAGACAGTATCGATGAACAGGTTAGCTTCCATGACGCGATAGCCGCGCGGCAGAAGCCTCCGCCTGTGGCTCATTCCGTCAGCTACGAAGTTACTCCACAAGTAAATAGAGATGCGCGCATTGTAGAGCGACGAACGCCGGCTCCGAAGAAGCCCGACTTTTTTAGGCATTCGATAGCCGACGCACCTCAACCAGAACCTACCCGTTATGGGGCAGAACGCTGGCACTCAGAATCAAGACGAGGAATCGCTGCAATAGCAAACAAATTCGATACAAAAGTTGAAAAAGAAGCATCAACCAAGCGCGTGCCTGTATATCGGCCCACAGTTGTGCCACAAAATAAACCAGCCGCCGAAGAAGCCAAGCGGACACTTTATCGACCTCCACCACCAACTTACAATTTTGCAGCCCCGCCTCTTGCCGAGGATACGCCTAAACCTCTGAATAGATTCAGTGCTAATAAACGGGCACGCATGAAGCGTGCAAACACAATTGATTTTGGTCGTTCTTATCGAATGGATAGTGATACAGACGACGAAAATACTCGTCGTGCTCCTGCAATACCAGAATTTAAACCACAGACTGAAAATGACAGAAAATTTTTAGCCTTTATGCAAAAAAACGAAAATCAAATTAATAGTCCAGCTAATGTACAGGCCAACTGGAGCAACAGATTCGGAAATATTAAAAACACGTTTGAAAGTCGTGATCGAGATGAACAAAGCAGGTCATCGAGTGCATCCTCTGCGAAACGATTTTGGCAAATGTCAGATGATAACCCTACTACTGTAACGCGTCCACGAAAATTTTTAGCAGATATTACCCCGGAAATTGTCAAACCACCTTGGGTATCACAACGGAGGGACTCTTTGCGAACTCAGGTTATACCACCTGCTCAATTACCATCACCAGCTAGACACCCGCCACAACAAGTTATACCGCCACCAATGAACCATCAACCACCGTCTGGAGCATCACTGCCGACCAAACAAAAACAACCAAACGTATCATCGCCGCCAAGTTACCCAAATATATCTCAAACACCAAATGTGCCTCAGCCTCCAACGAAACCGGTAATAGTAAAACCTTTCGTTGCAAAACCCATTCCCGTTAATCAATTTTCTCACGCACCGATGTCGGCATTTAAACCCCCAAACAAAATTTTATCCCCTACTTCTGCGCCCTTGAATATTTGGAGCCCACCCTCTTCTAGTGATCCAATTTCCCCAGTAGCCGATCCGGCAAGTTTTCCGGTTACACCAAAATCTTTCGCTCCGAGTCCGCCAGCACCAAACCTGCCATGGACATCGGGTAACAGTAAATTGAAAAAATCGGTGGGAGTCACCGCGTCCAAATTTGAAAACGATAACGTTGAATCTCAAGCGGCACCGCCTCCAAAGACGTATAATTACCACCCACGCACGCCTCCCACTCACGCGCCTCCGCAAATTCAAAACTATCCTATTAAAGCAATACCTAGCCAGAAAGATCTGGCCGCTCCCGAGCTCGTCATGAAAATCGATGATTCGAAAACGCTCCACAGCCCTGAACAGTATCCGCTCAAAATAGACGCTCAAAAATTGCAAATAGAATTTTATGAAAAACAAATAAGAGAAAAAAATCGATACCTACCGATGACAAATGGCTATCACGAATCCCCGTATCAGAAGCCTCCCGCGCCCCCTGTCCCATCGGCATATACGATCGTCGACTACACACCCGCTAACATGACATCCACGTTCGTTCCACTGCAACAGACCCCGGACATAGAGAAGGCGAAGGCTCACAAGGTGGACTATCTACCGGACGTGGTCATGAACGAGAATAATCCTCACGAGTACGTAACCTCACCAACGACGCATAACACACCCGCCAGTCCGTCTAAATCAAAGCTGCCGCCTTATCAGAACGGGGACGCCACGTACTCGGAGAGGGTGGACTCCGGCGCGGCTACTGAGCATGGCAGCGTGGTGACGCGCGTGATGCGCGGGCCTGTGCGCGGCGCCGCCACCATCACCACCGGCGTACGCACACGCGGCGCCGCCGACAACCTGCGCGGCGTGCTCGACAAGCTCTCCTCTCCCAAGCAAGATGTCATCGGCCAGATCGAACGCAGGAAACGGGAGGCCGCGAGGACCCAGGTACGGCTCGCGGCCCCACACTCCGCCCAGAACGGCCACTCTCCCCCGCACGGCCCCTCACCGACCCGCCCGATACCCGCGATAGACTACGATGGCGTCCCCCCGTCCCCCGGCGGCCCGCGCAGCCCCGCGCTCGCCGCCTCCCGCGAGTCCGTGTTCTCCAGCGAGTCGCCGGGCAGTCGCGGCTCGAGCCCCGCGGCGCCGCTGGCCCGCTCCGGCTCGTGGCACCGACTCGGCGAATTCGCCCCGAAATCGACGTCCTCTCGAAAGATCGTCGCACGCACCAAGTCCATGCACTTGCTAGCGGTGCCGAAGCTATTCGAGGGCGGCATCGCGCGGGAGGAGCTACCCGAGAAGAAGCGGACTGTGGAGGCATACTTTTCCGGGCAAGCGTCGCCAACGCGTCGCTCACGCGGATCTCGGCCGGCGCAGACGCCGCAGTCGTTCGCGCTAGGCCGCAGCCGCACCATGCCGACGGTAGCGGAGCTGCAGTTTCTGGACGAGAGCAACGCGGACGACGCATTCGAGGACCTCGTGTCGGCGCTCTCGTAGCGCACATTCCACTAGTTAGGAGCGGGAGACGAGCGAGACGCGCGTGAGTCGTGTGTGTGTGGGCTGCCAGCCGCTTGTGTCGCGCCGCATGCCCCCC
>DWDX01003528.1:0-12990 GCA_018245675.1 Agara michaeli | reverse complement strand
ATGCGGGTTCTTTTAAGGACGTAAGTGCTCATTAAGACGGGATTTTATGAAATTCAACCCCTAAGGGGGTGAAATGGAAGGGCGAAGTTTGTATGAAACTTTGTCAATTTTAAACCGATCGGGTTGAGACTTTGCATGCATAAAGCTACTATGACATGGGCATCCCCTAAGAAAGGATTTTGATAAATTACACCCTTAAGGGGATAAAATAGAGGATGAAAGTTTGTATAAATCTTCTTAGATTTTACTTAAATTAAAAACGCGGACGAAGTCGCGGGCACAGCTAGTAGGTAATAAGACAAAATCGTTTATTTGAATAATTCATAAACGTACATTAGTCTAAAATTAATATTTAATTACTCCAAAGCTACCAATGAGCGAAGACGATTGTAGTTTAAATTTATTAAACCAGTTGAATTTATTAAATAATGGTTTCATAAATGAAATACCAAATGCAGCTAGCGAAACTAAATTTGAATGATTTCAAAGCGGTTTAATATCATCATTTCCCCAAAATTCGTTTGCCTAAACATTTTAGAATCCGTCAATCTCATCCGAAAACCCGGAAACGAGTTTGAGTAAAACTGACGTTGGCAATATTAATATGACTGCCGTCTACCCTTTGATGGGAACTAATCCTCTGATAGCACTTCTGAATTCAATTTCAATAAAACATCTTTGCTCAACTGTAGGAACGGAGGATAGAATACTGGAAAGAAAGGTAAAAAAAACATCTTATGGCGACAAAGTAGATCCACAGCTAAATAACAATAAGTAAGTCCAAATCAAAAGAATAAAGATACTGATTTACAGTTTCTTGACCTCAATGCTGTAGTCATGAGTGAGAAAAGAAGTCAGACTCAGTGATCGCCGCTAACAACTAGCGCTAGTTTTAAGCCATTTATATTGTTTTCTCGTTTTTTTTTTGTTTAATTCTGTTGCTGGATATATTTTTATCAGTGTCCATATAAATATATCGGTTTCTATCTGCAAAATTAAGCGACAGCGGCTGGTGATCCCTACGGTGAACGCTACTGGAAATTTTCACGGCTATGTCCAGGCTTCTTCGTCGTCGGAGGCGTTGAAAGCGTTTTAAAAAGATCCGAAACACGGAGTAGCCACTAACCCGTATCTGCACCGATTCACTGGAGCACCATGGCACCACATGCTCCAGACCTCGCGAATTGGAACGAAACACCCGTGTCAATCATTGGCACACAAAGAGAATGCAGCCATTTAAATTTGATTTCAACTACCATACGGATTAATCTTCGAAATAAGTTTATCTGAAACGTCAGTGCGAGCCGACGCCGTTGCATTTCATGCAGCTATCGACGTGAAATTATCGAACGCAACTGTCTATGACAGCTTTATCGAACTTCCTTGCGCTCGCTCCGTTTGTTTTAACGTGAAAATAACGGACTGTGCAAATGAAAATATTGCTTCTGATTCGTGCTTTCAGTTACAATTTAATACTGCTACTAGGTACGTTGAATGGATATTTTCAAACGTGTTGATTTAGGAGATGTGAAATCAGAATTATTCTGGAACGATCTAAAGTACATTCATTCATATATTCTAAGATATTCAGGGTTAGGGCCAAAAGATAAGAATAATTAGGCCAGTACTTAGATTAGAACGAGTAGATCAGACAATTAGACTAACAGCTCGAGCGATAATTTTGGGTTTACAAGTCTTCCTTTCAAAAAAGCCTGATTATTTGACTCATTTCTCGAAGAGCCTAATGTTATAGCGTTTTGCGAATACCTCAGAACTGAGTTCGCGATAGAAATCAACGTGTGAACCGAACCGTATCGGACCGCCATGTCCAGTCCAAATGAATGGAATTTCATTAAAATTCTATTGTCATTTTGTTACAGATACCGGGCCGCTGCGCCCACAGACACGGCCACGACGTATCCACAGAGGATCCTGAACTGATTGACGCTACTCACGATAATACGACGCACCACGGAAAGGTAATTCGTTTCATTTGAATTGTACTTTGTTAGCATACAACACGTGTATCATAAGGGCATACGGACGGTCGAATGTTATGGCAACCAAAATAATAATGTCTATTTGTAATACAAGAGTCATTTTGTTTTATTAATTACAATGTGCAAAGAAATAAACAATGATGCGTTAGATTAATTACGATTTCAGAAACGTCGCCCGCCATTTTTTTTGTGAGAATGACAGTTCTCTGGTTGCTATGACAACCGATATTGTTCCTACTTAACAGGTAACAGCGGTCATTGCCCTCACGAACGCCGTCTAGTGCGGAAACTTAGAAAGTAATTAATCATTATATTTGTTGCATTATCTAAAGCGGTGACATACATCTAAACTAATATGTGTGTATTACATTATAAATATACTAGCTATTGCCCGCGACTTCGCCCCGCGCATAAATTATACATATAAACCTTCCTCTTGGATCACTCTATCCATAAAAAAAAACCGCATCAAAATCCGTTGCGTAGTTTCAAAGATCTAAGCATACATAGGGACATAGGGACAGCGGAAAGCGACTTTGTTTTATACTATGTAATGATAGTATACGATAACAAGTAGCACTAGTAGAAGAAGCCTTCGGTATTAGCTGATGCCTTATTCACTATCCTCATCAAATTGTAAAACTTTAATTTACCAGCAAATAAGTTTAGCAATATTTCAACAGGAGAGCTTCAGGCGAAATCTCTATTAACCTTTATCTTTTATTTTTAAAATAAGGGGATAAATTCAACATCAAAATGTTGCATACAGTTTTCTCTGTCGGCGGTTTCGAAATCTTCTAAATTTGTGGGGAAACTCGAGTACAGCAGTGCAACAACGAAATAGTTGAAAAAACTACGTGTAACTACACGTGGTTTATGTAACTACATAAAAGGCAGCGCGATTCGGTATCGTTGTACAGAGCACAGCAATAAGTACTACGCTGTACGTATAAATCAACGCTACAATAAACTCCCAAGCTGCGTGATTCAGTGATTCAGTGATTCAGTAAAACGCTGCAACAAGGACCGCGGCAACAAGGTTTATTCCACTGCCGGTTTGGTTGCCGATAATATTTCCGTTGTGTTTGACAACATTTGCACGCACCGCTCATTCCATTAAACATTCAGTAGAGAGATTTGCTTGTCAAATTGTAACATTTAGAATTTATTAACACAATAATGTTACAATTCATAATGACACGTCCAAAAACATTTTTGTTCATTTTGGCAATTTACGTTATAGCTATTAACGTTGATGGTTGTAAGTATCAAAAGTGCTCAAAACTATCCTATCTTGATCAAATATTCGTAGGTTAGATACTGTTCGATGGGGGTGTGAGAAGTCTCCAAAACCGACATGCAGGTGTGAAGAGAATGTATGTAGAAGAAACACGTCAGGTCTTTAAGTATAGAGATATTTGGCACATGGCGGCCTTTCCCTCTTAGGGCCTGCCTGCTTCTGCCGTTAGGGATCGGGCGTGCTGATAATAATATTCATAGTCGCCCGATTCAATCTCAACGGTAGTACGTACATAAAACATATTATATATGGATTTGAAAGGCATCCAAAAAGAGTACGCCCTTGTAGTGGACGCCCATATACGTCACTGTGATTTAGAAGTGGTATGAAGAACAATCCATGCTCCCCGCACGTATAAATCACAGCTGCTATGAACTCCCGAACTCCGTTATTTAGAAGGACGACGTAGTAGTAATTGTAGTGCTGAGAGAAGTGTTACCTTACACTAACATTGTACGTCATCCCAGTGCTTCTGAATTTCGTGTGTAAGGTATTTTTTTATAACAACAATTTCGATGGAGTTCTGTCAAAAAGCACGCACGACATGATTTGAGCGAAAGTGGCGAATAGTAATTAAGGCAAGTAATATGTAATATTACTCATATTTAAATCGTATAATGAATAGCATCAATAATAATGATGCTTCAATTTTTCTAAAGATTCAGAACATGCGCTCAAAACCGCAATTGAGGACCCTCTGCGAGGACCGAAATAAACCGTCAATTAAATTACGCCCAGTCGTCCATTCGTCCATTTGTCCATTCGTCCATTCGTTCATTCGTCCATTCGTTCATTCGTCCAAACGTACCAATTCGCACCTATCGCGATCTAAATTCCGCGTACTTTGTTACATGTTCACAATAATTGCTTATATCGATCAAAACCGGCCAACATCCGCTCCACAATTAAGTGAAACAACTTTATTTGTAAATGCAAGTTGCAAGCGTTAGGAGTTACGGAGTAATTTTATTAGGTTGCATTTAACGATAAACTGTGGATGGAGTGCAACTAAATTTAATTGTACCCATACTAATGTATACTGGACTAAAATGCCCATTATTGTTGCTAATTGTTACAAAGTTATATGTCTTGTTTTTAACAAGTCCTACTAACTGATGTATATTACGTTCGTTATACAGTCGCAAGGCAGATGATCTGTGTAAAAGAGAGCAGTCGTGTAAAAATGAGCAAGGGAATGCTCGGATGGTTCGGACGTGTGGAAGGAATGGATGCAAGAATGACAAAATATATAACTTGTTTGCTATTTCGCAGGAAATCATATTATTTTCACCGGAAAACACGTTTTAATCAAATAATCAAATAAACTATAGATGGTGTTACGGGCGCAATATTGGTACGAGGTGTGAACAAAATAAATTGATCGCGCGGGTGAAGTCGCCGGTAATAGGTAGTATAGGAAAAAGTTTAATAACTGTAAGGTTCTTAGTAACCTGGTTGCCATTGAAACGCGATCTAAACTACGTGCGCTTTGGCGAATCGTCGCTGCCTGCGGACGACACATTTATTCAAAGGCTCTATTATCTTTCTACGTATCTCTTTGTATCAATTCTTTTATAGTTCAGAGTAGGGGTAGCGAGCGGCATGATAGCTTACTAAAGTGAGATTATAGCCTCTGCAACATTAGACGTTATTAAATGTGAATTTCAATTGAAGATATAACACAATATGTTATTATTGGGTATTAGATTAATCAAAATAATGATTGCACAATAGAATTTGGCAATTAAATGCCTGTTATGGTAACTAAACAGCTGCAAAACATATATTGTGCAGACTAATGTGCTTATAACAAAATATTTGTCCTGGATGCGCATCAAACCCAGGACCTCCGATCAGTCAGAGTCTACAACCACGAAATCAAGAGGTCAGTGGAATTAATGATATAGACCACGTGGTAGAAAGTCTGAAGAACAATCAATCATTTGCAAAGTACTTGAATGCAAGTGGTTTTGTATCTTCGAAAGAGTTTATTTCACACGGAAAAACTTAGTCTCTAAAGTACTTTGCGGAAATCCATCTTACCAAATTAAAGGAATGTTATGGCGAAACAATCTACGAATATGCAGTTTGCTCCGCCCATCCTCCCGATCATGGCTCTTGAGTTAGGAATATACGATCCTGGGGCATCCGCCATATTGAATTTAGATATCGTTACTAAGTTACTAATGCGTTGTTATCCAAACCAAACGCATATGCAAAAAAGCAGCTCAATCAGTTATGGTAAACTGGTTTAAAATTTAGTTGCAAGCTATGTATAACAGCACTACTAAAGAACTAACAAGGCGAGTATAGTTAAAGCTTATAATTATAATATTACATAGGCACTGCCATGACGACCTCCCAATGGAATAATGAAAGGTTGAGGACATGCCACATAGGCCTATCATATTTTATCGCCGGCCTATCTTTCCTACCCCTATTCAGTTCGCATTGAGTCGTGATAACATAAGATTAAAATTAATATAATATTAATGTTAAACTAAAATTAAGCAAGATTTGTCGTGCCAATGACATATTTAACAGTTAAAAGCCGTCTAAATATAGAAGGGACATTCGCGTTTCAGCCTCCTGAGAGATAGTTCATATCATTCCGAATATGTATCGTAATATTAAGGCTTAACATTAATGTACATATATTTGTTGATTTGTCAGTATGGTGATGATTAAAAGACTGGAGAGTAACATATAATACTTATTTCGCGGAGAAATACGTTTTAATCAAATAAGTGCAACAGTATGTAGCAGCGGCCTATACGATTCGATTGTAAAATATGTTCACATAACGGTGTGTTATTATTGAGACCATAGCTTGTCTCCTCCACCACCTCTCATTAGTTGGGAGGAGAGTATATTCGCGATATAATTACTCCAATCTGGACTACGAAGTTATCCTATTACAACTGTGGAAATAGGACTCAAGAGGCGTTTTAACCCTCGGAATATAGCTACCGGCGAAACCAGTCCTTACTAAATGATATTTTCCTACTAATATAACGATATTAAATATTAAAACCACAAATTATATTATATGAAACGCGTGTAATACAACTTAGAGCGGTGGTGGCAATAGAACGCTTGTTATTTGACGTGTCACGAAAAAACCGACACCGTGACTGTTAGCTAGTGACATCTATGGTACATGAACTGTACAACATTCACTATGGAAAACGATCGATTGATAATAATGTTCTGATGTGAATCTTTACACAAGATGGCGCTAGTAGTATGTTAAATATCTACTTATGTATAATAAATTTAATGCTTAGTTTTATGTTCTGTGTAAAGTCGGTAGAGCGTGGTGATAGTTGCTATTTTTTTATTTTACTATTTGATTTGAAGTATAATCTTTTACGTACGTATATAAGTACACACACAATTGTTTATTATAAAAAATACTTTACACTCGTGTGTATATTTAGAAATGTGTTCTATTTAAATTCATATTCCTCGGCCAGTACCGTAAGTGACTTTTCAATTTTGGGGTCGTATTACGTATTCCCTAAAGTAATTGGTCTCGCAGTCGTATACTGCTAATTGGTTACTTTAAATTTACGCCGTTCCTTTAATACACCCTCGCTCGCTTGCATATTTAAAGAGCTGAGAGCTGATATTGCGAGCATTAGAGCATAAATTAAAGTGCCATTAGGTTTTCGTTGCCTAATACTATATTGTGGTATCATAAATGAATATAACTTAATACTATTTTTATTATGATTAAAAGTCACTCCAATTTTCTCTAGGGGTAGACGAATACGAAGAATTTTTATCAACTACGATCCTCACGAAATTCTTTAATATAATTTCCATAAAGAAAATAGCTATTGCAGTAACGTTACTCATTTGTCTGGTGAAAGTATTTAATTACGAGTTATATAGTGAATGAAGTAACATAAGCAATTTCATCTCGCGAGAGTAGCGGATGCAAGAAAACAATCTCGCCGGCGCACGTTCGATCAACGTCACGCCTGACGTCACTAAACGGCAATAGATCTTACATAGGATGTTTTCTTCGTAATATCCTTTCGTAACTGGTATTTCGTATAGATAACTCATGTATATTCGTCCAAACAGCTATGCTAACAAAAGATAACTAAAGATTTCAGTACAGAGCATAATTTTTAATACAACAGTAATATTCAAGTTACAAGTTAATTATAAAATAACCAGGAGTATATAAAAAAATATCGAACTTCAACAACAACGTTAGGAGTATATTCGAAATTAATGGTAGATGATTAATCTTTATTATGTAGAATTTTGGACCTAGAACCTTCCCCTGTGATACTCCTTACACAATTTTTTTTTAATTGAAAAAGTACACTCGATTACAAACACTCTGCCAAACTGAAATGCAATTTATAGGCAGCTCTGGATTAACATCATTATGTTATCATTAAGCGAAAATGATACTTACATAGAAATATTGAGAAACACAGATAAGAGGAACTCGTTGTATATGGCCATCGATATGAACCGGCTCTCGTTGAACTCGGACGGTGCTTTCCTCACCATGATGCAGAGTCGAATGCCCCACATGAGGAAAATTACCTCAACTGTGAAATACAAAACAGTTTTTAAAACCCCTATGTATTTGTGTTATTTAATGTATCGTGTAATTTCAACTTATTAGCAAAGGGAAAAGAAAAAATGTACTGTCGACAAAGCGAGTACAGGTAGCTCTTTTACCAGGTGGTCTGATGTCCTAAAGAAAACAGGGGGATTCCATTGGATTCTGAAGACCTAGGACCGGAGTTGCGACAATTAGGGAAGGTCTATGTCCAGCGGTGGACTGTTCAGGGCTAACGGATGGACGACGACAAAAATAGGTTCTTCTACCACAAGTGATAATCTGTTCTCTTTCGTACTAAAGCAAATGGTGGAAAAACGTTTCAAATTTTAATTAAGATCTTCTACTTATATTTTAGCATGTTTGTAGTAAGGCTTAAATTGCAGTAATATATAGATTTATTCTTGCATTGCGCAAATTTTGTTTTTTAAGCTTTTTCGCAAACAGATATTGCACGTAGCCAAAACACCACTATTACGTACCCATTTGAAGCCCTTTACATTTCTGTGCAATCATTTAAAATGAAACATATTATGAATTCAATTTCCAATATTTTAATGAACGTTTAAATTTGTTTCGGCATTTTGAACATTCGCGAGGTATGCTGAAAATTTTTGCAACAAAATTGAACCGGCAAGTATTTCAGAATTTGGAGGTATTTTAAGAGAGGTATAATATGTGGAACGATTATGTTCTACGACAACTGGAACCTGGTTTACGGCATACTAATTTTTAACAAAATATATTATGTTAATAATTGTGACATATGTTAAATTTTATGCAACATTTGCAATAATAATTTATATTATTTTTAACAACACTCAATGCTAGAAACTCAAATTCCATGTATATACTCGTACATGTAAATTGACAAAACCCGTTGACAATTTATACAGTAGTTACTTTGTTCAAAAATTCATTTAGAATACATTTTTTTTATTTTCCTCGTATAATACCTGTTCCAGTATGCGATCATCATTCATACAGTTCAAAATATCGGTGGACTGATTTTACAAAAACATTCTGAACATTTTTATGATTGATGTCAAAGGTTTAAATGCCCAATGCATTCGAATCAAGTTTATTGCTTGCAAAAACAGCAATGGTGAATATATGGGAATATTTATTGCCCATTCACAATCCTGTATGAATATATTGATAAATAAATTCTTTATTTCGAGTAAATTTGTAGATGGGAATTTATATAGGAACTAGTGAATTACATTCAAATACTTTTTGAATTGATATACATAATTATTGGCTATTTACAAGCATAGCGTTTAAACTTAATTGCATCTTATTAATGACCTGTAATATTAGTAGAAGTACATATATTTGTATAATAACGTTATTATAAACATAAGACAAACTTACGTGTAGTAAACGAATGGTCCCACCAGTCGGTGTTGCAAAGGTACGCTTTGAGGTCATCTTTGGTTCGCCCAACGATGACAGCTGGTGGCGCCACCAGCGTTCTTATGGATAGGAGAACGCAAGCCACGCCTACAATTACACCAATCCGCCTCAAAAGATACATGTCTGAAATCTTCACCGCCTTCGCTGATCTCACTTGAAATATTACTGATATCCTGAGGAAAAGAAAGAGTTATTAATCATACAATAGGGCATAGGAAAGATGAAGATTGTAGTTGCTACTACTATTCTACTGAATAGATTGTAGAATGCCACTATTTGATTCAGAAAATTGTCATTAGTTTTCGCTCTTTGCTATTCTCTATGAGAATTCGCTGTGAGAATCTCACTTTAGAAGATTACATTTATTTCGGTACCTGACGTAAATATCTTTTTAAGGTCTGTAAGGATTGAGATATTTGCGACCCGGTACTTCCTGCCTAACTACGCTTAACGTAACCAGGTAAGATGGTATAGTAGTATTAATAACATTTAAGTTCGGTATCTTGTGTGTAAAGCTCTATTTACAATTAAGCTCTGTGATATTATGCTTCATAAATTCAAATAAGAATTTGAATATTTCGCAGAAAAAAAAAGACTTTTAATACAACTTTAGTATCACAGTACGGCAATCAACTAAAACCACATAGTTTGAACGTAATTGAATCGGTCACCCAATTTATTGTTCTTGGCATGGATTCCCCAGACACCGTATAATATTGCCAGATTTTCGCTGGCCTTTGACGTACACGACCTTTGCCTAACATGGGTTTCACCTCTCACCCGATATTTGGTAACTGTTTCTGCTGTTTTCACGACACACAATATTATATACATTGTTCACTTACAATGATTATTTTTAGATGGATTTCTTGACAATTCACATGCAGTTTAAATGTATTTCTATAAACAAACAGACTGACAGACACAGAGCTGTCATCTCACAATTTCGGTTGTTTCAATTAAGGATAAATATATCCATTGAACACTAATAAATCAACAACCAGATAATAATTGTCTTGTTTTTTTCTTTACAAATCTTTTTCTTTGTCAAAACCTATCTTTTTTCCATCTGCCTATCATTGTATGAACAGATGGATCAAATTCCCCAATGACTGGTGCGTCTGCCGCTCGGGTCCCTTTCAAATTAGCCTCGACCTCCTAAATGAAAATGTGGTCTTCAGAAACATTTAGATATATAACATCAAGAGATTAATGTCATTCAAAGTTGAACTTACAGAAAAAGGTAACGGTTTCTCTAAGTAATGTTTGAGCATTGAACATTAAATAAACGTTTGCCGAGGATTAAATCAGAAAAGGAAATATTTTTGAACATATTCATTGCTACTCTTTATTATAATGTACATATGTATTATGATACGGGTTTGTAAATGGCTTTTATTTATTTCGGTTTGTAAGTGTGTTATCTAGAAAAAGAACTGTAAGTTTTAACACAATTTCATTTGGTGGTTACTTATTAACGTGTTCAAAAATAGCATGCTTTTTAAGGCAATGCATTCTCCTACTTTCACATATGTGAAACAGATGTTGCATATTAAGTCGAACATGAATAGTCCAAACAGAGGAAAAAATCACCATCAATTCATTCAAAAGATATCTAACAAACTAATAGTTGGCTTCCGTCTTCAAATTACTTACAGTTAAGTGCTATTACTATTGCGACGCTTTCACCGCTAAATGTTTCAGATGGCAATAGAGTTAATGGGCACTTAAGTATAAATGACAGTTCGGTTCGACCGCTAGATGGAAATTACTCAGAAATTAAAGCATTGTATTGTAGACATTGGACATTTGTTTTAGACCAGTCTTTATATAAGTGGCTTCGGGTGGAGGGGGGCGGAAGGGTCTAGCTAGAGGAAATTGAGAGCGATGAAGTGTTTTGGGAGGGAGGGAGACAAAATAATTTGGAAGCGCACTGGAAAATAAGTGATTCCCAAAGTGGGTACTATGTATCATATGTAATCAATGTTTTCTACTGTTCAAACTAAAGGCACAGCAAAGTTTTATAAAGACGATGGTTGTATGACGTTTAAAAAGCTAGTCAATTCCAGGCTGTCACATGACACATTGTCTCCAATAATAATGTTTACCTCCAAGTCTTCAACATTAAAGCCCCATATGTAAGGCAGAAGCCGACTTCCCGCAGCCAGACCCTGGCTGTGCACGTCAATACGGTTGGTCTTCCGTACATAACGAGAGTCGTACAGTAGATCAGGAGTGCCCCGAGCACTATGACCCTTAAGAGAGCTGGACTGGCAGCTCGGACCACCTAGAGAACGAACAGTTTTAGCAAGCAAGACGATAATATTAACATTATATTGGGACAAAAAAAAATCTTGGAATATCTACACACGGTCATCTGATCCCAAATCAGGAAGTACTTGTACTACGGTGACCTTGAAACCTGACCGCTAAGCCGATGGTTGTGGGTTCAATTCCAACCCAGGACCAATATTTGTGTGATGAGTATATCAATATGTATATAAGTATTATATAGCATGTATATATGTATAATGTATTAATATTGTTTTTTACTAAATAAAATATCTAATAATGTCCTTAACA
Source organism: Agara michaeli (assembly GCA_018245675.1). Classification (NCBI taxonomy): domain Eukaryota; kingdom Metazoa; phylum Arthropoda; class Insecta; order Lepidoptera; family Hesperiidae; genus Agara; species Agara michaeli. Next base: position 1,103 of record DWDX01003528.1, on the reverse strand, counting down.
ATTCGGTCCTCATAATAATGTGCCTTTGTAATTCTGGACAATACAAGTTCAAAAGTCATATAAATTCTTTTAGCTGTTATCCACTATTCCAGTATTTGTGAATGATCAGAATACTCGTTATTTATGAGAGTTCTCGATTTTATTAAACATTTACTTCATTGTCGATATCTTTATTAACATCTGTGAATATAATAATTTCAAGGTAAAATGTTTTCTAGCGGCACGAAGTACATGATTGTAGAAAATGTTTAATAATAATGACTGAGACTGGGACAATTTCACACCAGGCTGTCTGATTTCAAACTAGGCAACTAAATCACTGTTATGGTAATCCGATAACTGATAAACATACATATTATTAATTTGTCCTGGGCGGGAATCGAATGGGCGATCTCCGGTTTGCAGTCAGGGTCTCTAAGCAATCGACTACGAGGCCAGTCATTGTTACTATTACACCTAGGTATCTTACCCTGACATGTCCATACTTGATGGTGAAGTACACGATGAAAGGCAGACAGGATATGACGAGGCAAGCAAGTGCGAAGATGGTACTTCTGACCACCCAGTTGAGGGCGGCAACACAGGGTGAGCCGTCCAAGCAAGCCTCGCAGCCCTCCGCGCAGGGCAGGCACTCGAACGCTGTGACCTTGGAGTACAGATTCACCTGTTGCTGTTGGGCAAACCATTAATTACATTTTGAAACTTTTCATCCTGACTTGGTTTTATCAAGCTATGACAGCCTCGGCTTGGTTTTTAGTCTCCAACTCCGAACGTTTAGGTTCACATTAAAATACGCACTTCTGACTTTTCAGAGTTACGTGTGTCCTATAATTTAATATTTAAATGCCACTCGCGTCAACGCTGAAGGAAAATATCGTTAGGAAACCTGCACATCATAAAGAGTTTCTGAAGATTGTGAAGCCTGCCAATCTGCATTCGACTAGCGTGGCAGACCATGGCCCAAAATCTGTCTGCTATATGAACAGACCCGTATACGCCATACGAATAATAAAGCGGTGAGAAAAAGTAATCACTACATAGTATAAAACAAAGTCGCTTTCCGCTGTCTGACCCTATGTCCCTATGTATGCTTAGATCTTTAA
>DWDX01003527.1:0-12991 GCA_018245675.1 Agara michaeli | reverse complement strand
TTAGCGCGTTCAAACAAACAAACAAACAATCAAACAAACAAACAAACTCTTCAGCTTTATAATATTAGTATAGATGAAACAATTACTGGTCAAAATTTAAGCAGTTTCGTAAAAACTACGAGTAGAAATTAGAAAGCCAATTGTCACTAACATATTTACTCGCAAGAATAAAATACAATATGAGCAACATTGCATTGTTGGTCTCGAACACGGGAGTTGTGATAAAAACGTTTTGACAACCCTACATTGGTTCTTAAGAGACCATTTTCCGACGGATTTTTAGCTTGTTGTTTCATAACTAAGAGAATATTGTATGTTGAAAATTAATTTTAAAATGGACTTGTTTAAGAGCACCCATTTTAGTAGCGTATTTTTTGTTCGTGACATTCCCGTGTTCTGTGCACGACGTTATACTAGCATAAATGGTGAGCACGTCGTCAAAAGCAATCAGTAACAGCAAAAAAGCAATTCGTTCAACGACTATGCAGACAAAGTGCGGGAGCTACGAGAAAAATCGCTCAAAATCCCCACCGTATGCGTCTTAAGAGACCATTTTCCGTCCCGTTATCACTTGTAGTTTCATACAATATCCAACGAGAACGTTATGCGAGGGTGAGTAATTTTAAAATTGACTCTTGCGTACATGTTAATAGGTAAGTCGGGTGTTTAGATAGGGCCGATAATTAGGGGGATGACGAAACTGTACCACAGGAATATACTACAAACTAAATAAAATAAACTATTGTTACTAACAGCTCTATTCCCCTGTCCTTATACCGATGAGTAATAATAACTAATATTATAATTACCACCTTCTTATTACATACTTAACTAATACCGCCTAGTAGTACACAAATACGACACATTAGTTGAATCCGTGAAAAATTGACATTATTCAGTTAAAAGACAACTTGCAATATTAATTAGCCATATAATTAATACATATCAATGATTGTTTAGATTAAAGTAAAATTAACAAAATTTATTTAAATACGAGCTTTTGCCCGCTCATTCGCTCGCGTTAAGAACTTCCATCCCCTATTTTATCCCCTTGGGGGCAGAATTGATCACGCTTTCCGAACAAAAAATAGTGGGTTAGAACTGAATTCAAATTCTCAGTAACCTAATAAATCATAAGCATTCATAAGCCAGCTTTGCTTTTAATAAAAACATATTTTATGTTACTGGATTTTTCTCAAGATTAGTTGCTTCGTTTACGTAAAACTAAAAAAAAAAAACCTGCCCTAGCGCTAGCGGCGTCGCGAATAAGTTTTGAAACTGCGTTAGGATCCGTTTATATAGAAGTCGATCATCGTTATAAAATTATCAAACAGGTGTGCTTTTGAACGCCACGTGAAGTTTCTGCTGTAATCAGTGCACATACACCATACCATTATCAGACCATACTATTATACCATACGACTAGTATCATTACGTATGTATATTAAGTATGTTTATCAGCTGTCCGGTTACCATAACAAAAGCATTCAATTGCCTTATGTGATATCAGATAACTAGTCTTATATGTTGTAAAAGTTAGTCATAGATATAATTTTTACTGCCAATAAACAAGTACCTATATTTATAAGTTGAAATAAAATAAATTGCCTAAAGTAATGGAACACAATATTCAATTCGCCGCTGCTCTTTGAACGGGGTTTTATTTTTGCGCCGCATATGTTTTTCACGTAAGTCAACCCAACAAACTCCGCCTATTAAACAGCGATCTTATAAGTAGGTACTCGGGAGTTTCCGCTCGTAGCTATACAAATTTTTAATTGCGCAAGCTGAGATTTTACCTTTTTAATTGACTCATAGCGTTGTGGTTACAGGGTATGTAAATTGATATGCTGTTATATGATAAACACAGATATTTTTATTACCTAAATGAAGATTCATTTATAATATACCCATTATGTCTGTAACTGGGAAACAGCGGACCGTGATTTGTGGTGATTTTTGACAGCGCTTTAGGCCAGAAGTGGGCTTCTGTTCGCTAAAATAATGATGTAGAATTCAGTTAATAGGTGTTAATAAAACTTAGTTGGTGAGTATTCGTTAGTAATAGCACTACAGGAATGGGACTGCTAGTAATATTAGTCCAGTTAGTGTTTGTTAGTGTAAGTGCAGTTAGTTTTCGTTAGCGTCTGTCCTATCAGAGGTCCGTCACAGATGCGTCACTACTCTTGAGGACTGAGATGGTCGCCTCTGGTATACACGTGGACCGGCTTCCACACCCTTTAAACCGAAACACAAATTGTAATAACAATTGCTTCACGGCAGAAATAGGCGTGACGGTGGTACTTCCCCGGGCGAATCGTTTATAGGTTCTACCACCTCCCAACTGCCATACTAAACCCCTTATCTAAACAATCTAGTTAAAATAGTACAACAACCAAAAAATACTCTGAAGTATTGGAATTGAAACAATGCTATGACTCATTTGTCCTACTCAATATTCAAGAAGAATTCCATAAGTATGTATCTAACTGACATTCAACTACAAATTGTTATCCCTAAAGCTAGTCAGTTAGTTCCGATCCATAAATAAGGCTTTTTGAACATCCGAATGGCTCATTAGGATTTAGGTTAGATTAGTTTTGTTTTATGTAGAATTACGTTAATGCTATTTATGGTTTTTTATTGCATACAAGTGTAAAGCACAAATAACTTATAACGGAATGAAATTGTCTTTAATATTAATATTAAGCTTAATTTGCCTTTAATTCAATTGTTTCCGAGATCGATATTAAGTTTACTTTATGCTTAATTACAATTATCTTTAGTTTTAATTTTAATCATAATTGCAATAGTTAGAGATGGCCACTCAACCGTATTTCCGTCAATAGGCATGGAGAGCCCTATGGTAGAGTATGCTGCAGTCAAAGGAGACTTCGTGCCCGGAAGTGGATCGTAAATAAAGTTGCAGACAAGTTACACATTATGACTACTTAAATGAAACATTGGTCAACATATCAGTGTGACATAAAGAATACTGCACACAAATAAATGTCACACTAGAGCAGATTTGTGTCGCGTGACTTGACAGATCGTTTTCGATGTCTCGACGCTACATGATCACAAGCAGAAAATTATTAACATCAGCCTTGAATAAATAATAGGCTCCCCGACATATCCGCGTCTTTCAACCTCTTCTAGTACTTCTCCAACTATTGAAATGTAGCATTCTGCTCCGAATACTTCCTTCGATCTTTTGCGAGGTTGAATACTTCAGCGACATGATTCCACCAGACAGTGATTATTAACTTTCAAATATTCATAACATAATTCTCTATATCATTGTATATAAAAAATCAGAATGCTTACACTAACCAATTATCTGATTGACTGCATTTTCGATTACTCGTTCTTTTAACTTTTTAATATCTCATTTCACTTTAAATTTTAACGCAATAATAATTATACAAAGTTGATCATCGTAGTCGTTCTATTGTTACTTGAGAAAATCACATACATTACTTGCCACGTTTCCAGTAATTTAAGTCAAATTGCTTTAAGTTTTGTTAATATTAATGATTAATTCGTTACAATGGTCACTTGGTATGCTAGCTGAAACATTCACTCTAAAATAACATGATTATTTCAAATGTAATGTCCATTCGTGTTGTAATGTACTCATGTTAATGTGAAGAACAAAGACCGATCCACACTGAAACTTTGTTATTTATGGTAATTAAATAAGTCTAGTATTGAAGTAACAAAGTTACGCTTAATGGTATCCATTTCGGTTTTGTAACATTACGAGTAGGCGGGCGTGTTTCGTGTTAGACTTACATATAACACGTTTATCACTAATAAGTTTTGCCCGAGCATTCGAAGTGTATTTTAAAAAATGTATCATAGCAAAGCGTATTTAGATTCTGCAGCGCATTTTCATTACCGAGAAATAAGTAGGTGCTACGTTAAAAGGTTCTTCAACAATTTTTTTACCGATACACAATTTTTTTCTTTTCTAACTTTTGAAAAATACAATATTTCATACAAATTTACATACCCTATTTTAGCTCTCGTGAGGGTCGTAGCATAATGTTAGATAGTTTATAACTTCCCTGCACCAAATCTATAACCACGAGTATACTCGTACCAGTTGGAGACGCTAACTAAACGCATATACGATAGACAAATGAGACGCTATACTACTTTTGCCAAGTCGCAGTCTTCACCGCAAAGCCGCCACCGCCGGTTCTTCAGTAGATAATATGGCTATCCCTTTCCCACTTGAGCTAACTAATTCATAAGTATCGTTCATTTTGATTTATTACTGAATAGATTCCTTTGTAATCGTATCTACCTTGGATGGATCATTGCTATACATTGTAAATTAAAGACTCGAGCCGCGTTGTCTTTGCTCGGGCTAATCTCAGAAACTACTGTAAGGATTTCCATACGGTTTTCACCAACAGAAATAGGTATTATCTAGATATCGATATGATGATATTTTTACTTAATAACGTGTACAATTAGGTATCTACTGAAAATGTTTGTTTTTCGAAGTTAGAAAGAGCCGTTTTTTAAAAAAAAAAAATTAAAAAGAGTCTTTAGTAAGTAATAAATAAACATCAATATAATATAACGTAGGTAAAATCTTTATAAAAATTATTATCCCGTTAAATATGTATGACCAAACGTTGCTTAGCAGCAGATGCCGTGGTTGCTGGTCGTTTATGTGTATCATAGACAAACACCCAAAGACAAGTGAGTACAGACACACAAACCCGGGAAAGATAAATAAATTCATCGTTCAAATGTCTCCACAGCCGGGACTGACAGAAGACATGATATCCAATGTCCCAAACGGGATATCTAAATGTAAACGGGTACAAAATACGGATAATTTATTCCAAAACCAGTGACGGTATCAATTTTGTATCCTTGGAATAAACTAACATCGCCCAACGCAAATAGACGTGAATTGCCATTATTATTTATTTATTTTTAAAACAATTTTTTATTAATGAGCTCAATATCCGCGGACTTTCGGTCAAACGAATATCGAGGAAACGAAGAAAGTTATGTGTCTATGGAGAGGAATGTTCGCACTATACTACAAGTATTTAAAATTACTGCTTTTTGTATGGTTAAAAAAGTGAGTGAATGTCTCTGTAGTGTTTTCAAACTTGTATGCAGGCTTATTAATATTATATATAGTCGAGAACTTATCTGTAAAATATGCCAAATAAAATGTACACTGTATTATATAAACCAAAATACGTTTAATTTGTTTAAACGGATAAAAACAATACGGCAATGTACTTAGCCTGCGAAAAATCATGAATGTCAGAGAATATACTGGTAACATTAAAAAAAATACAAACTTATATATTTGCATAATCTGTATTAATTTGACTTCAATCCCTATAGCATCGTTCTGCAACTCTAATTAATTCTAGCTAAAAGTACTACATAATTCATGGTGGATATTTTATTTAATAAATGATATTTGCTGCAGCGCGCCGGGACTGCGGTGTGATTAATTAACGTTGTCCTACGGGCATAAGATAATTACGGATCGGCACTGGATGACGTCACGGTTTATCGTGGCTCTGACAACGTTTTTGCAAAAATGTTTTTGTGATAATAAATGTCACGGTAACCGGAACGATTTTTTTTTTATCAAACACCCCAGAGTTGGTTTTGGTATCTTGATAACTGTAACTGTATTAAATGTTGAAATTGCATGAAACAGATTTGTCTGTTTGGTATCTTGATAACTGTAACTGTATTAAATGTTGAAATGTAACATAATTACGTGAAACAGATTTGTCTGTTTTTGAATTCAAATTCTAAGGTATTCTCCTCGCAAATTAGCTCAGTTACTGGAAATGGCTTAGTCAATATTAGTCGTTCTCTAAACGACGTCTATTCGTACGATGCTAGTCTAACGCTAAGCCGGATTGTGTCCATTCGCTAACGAGCGAAATAAGCTACTTCCTGCATATTTGTAACCCTTAATATTAATTTAGATGAGACTGCAACAAGGTTTTCATGAAAACCTTCCGTTTTCCTTAGATTTGCATATGGTTTTAATAAATTATTGAGTGTATGTACCTTATGATGAATAAAACGATTTGAATTTGAATGTGGAATAGGACACTCGCCATAAGATATTACCGATTCGATAATCCCATTGGCTGTCTGTAAAAACTTGATATCAGTCAAAATACGCTGAAATCAATACAGCTGATATTACTTGATTATTTTATGTTACTGTTATCTTTTTCATACGTTTTAATGTATAGTACATTTTCAGTTGTATTATACATGTTCCCAATGAAACTATATAGTACATTTTAGTCTTATATACGTATTCCCAATGAAACTGTATACTACATTTTCAGTCGAATATACGTATTCCCAATGAAACTGTATACTACATTTTCAGTCGTATATACGTATTCGCAATGAAACTGTATACTACATTTTCAGTCGTATATACGTATTGCCAATGAAACTGTATACTACATTTTCAGTCGTATATACGCATTCCCAACCAAACTGTACACTACAGTTTCAGTAGTTATACGTATTCTAAGTCAGTATAAGTCATGACCAACCAAAACTGGATTAGTAAAAGAGCTATAAAGTAACTTCTTCGGCGGATCAAAAAGAGCTTGTTCAAAGTGCATACGAATCAGTCCTTTCGTCCCCGACCGCCAAAAGTTACGTTTTAACACCCCAACTTGTTTTGCATAAGGCCACAATTTATCAAAGGAAATTATTCAGATACCGAAAAAGGTCGTTTCCGTTTTTAAGGTTCCGTAAACAATGTTTTTCAACCCTTTTACGTCGCACTTAAAATTCAATAAAGATTAATAGTGCTCGAGCTTATAAAAACTATTTCATATGAAGTATACGTCGTATTAACATATTGTATTAGTACTTTATACATTCTTCTTATTATGTGTGTAAATTATACATTTTCAAAGATAACAGTGCGCCTGACCGTAGTGGTACAGAACCCTGACTTAAATTAGGCTCTATCTTGACGTCATTTGTTCATCCTAAACCATAATATTTTGCGAAGCGACGACTAAAACTAACTTTAACCACTTATTATTCGACAAGAAACCTCCAGCCCTGAATTTTATTTAAGTTTTCGAACTTGAGTATACATAACGTACCACCCGCGGTTCTGTTTCACAAAGTTCCACAAACTTTACTTATGTTTTTCGTGCAGGCGAGAGAATTTAAAACGCAAGTAACCAGTGCTTGAAATTATTTTATAACTAGTCCTTCTTTTACATTTGATATTACATAAATTTAAGTTCTCTTCTATTTTCCTCAAAATGTTCCTATTTTAAGTATATACAAATACACAATATCGTATGGGTTATAAAATAATTTAGAACATTCCACCATTCGCCATGAGATGAGAATTAGTAAGAGAATTATCAAAATCGGTTCACGCAGTCCAAAGTTGTGAGGTAACAAACATAAAAAAAAATACAGGCAAATTGATTACCTCCTCCTTTTTGAAGTCGGTTAAAAACATCATGTACCTTCTTCGTAGATCAGAATATTGTTTTCTATAACTTTTTAAGACTTTATCACGCATAATTAAGCAAAGTGTAGTCTAAACTAAATTTGTATCATGTTATCTTAACGTGACGCGTCAAGACTGAAAACTGCTTTAGGACATTCGGGCTTGGTGTCCGCATGTGTGCGTGGTGTTCGTGTTAATTGAATAAGCTTAGATGTGTGAGAGAATTTTTCTTACAAATTTGTAAGTTTCGTCTTACGTCGTTATAAACGAGCCGTTGAACGAAATCCCGAGGCAAAAAGTTGGAGCGCGGCGCCGCGACGTAGACAAATCGTTTTCTATATTTTGCACACGTTCGTGGTATACTTTCACTATTTTTGTATGAAGCTTACGGAAAATTCGACGGCGTCCTAAATCTCGCTCGAGCTTCCTATTCACGCAAATCTGTTTCTGTTTCCTGTTTTTGTTAAATCTTATTTGATTACAGGTTACGTTCAACTGAACGTGTGTAAAAAAATCAAGTCAACCAACCCACGATGAAATTAATGTTCAATATTATTAGCAAATTCATTAGTAAAAGTTCTTTATGCGGCTGTATAACCTTCGTGTTCACATCGTCATGAATGCCTAACCCATTTGTAAAAGTTGTCAAAAGCATGCATTTAAATTGCGCTCATAAAAAATGCTACACCCTAAGGCAATATCTTTTACAAAATGCTTTACAATGCTAGTCGTGTATCAAAATTTCGTTATGTAAAATCTATACAGTCAGTACGACTAGACAATAAATTAAATTGGACAAATTCCAATGCAAAGTTTATAGGTCATACAAAGTCCATATTACCCTGCACTTCTGTGCACCGGGTACTTCATACGTCATGACCGTTTTGCAACGATGTGTTCAATATATGCCTTTAGAAGTTAAAATTTTCCATTCTGATATTGCATTGTTGTAACCCGATGCTACAAGACTTCTTAAAGCATGCTTAAATAATCGAGGCACCATAAAGTAATGTGCTTTCTATGCAGGCCAACATAATTTACCAGTTCAGATGCTAATATAATAATATTTGTTTTAGGTTAGGTTCAGTGATTGTTCTGATACAAATAATGTGCATCTCAAAACTCTATTTCTTTTGTAATTTCTGAACGCAGTATTTCAAGGAATATACAATATTGTAGTAAAACCCTTATCATTACCAGTTTGGAACGAGGATTAGTGTTTCAAATGAATGTATACCTGACTAATAACAATTGGGGAAAGACGCGTGGAAAATACGCGACCAATACATCAGAGACACGTAAGACAAGTCTATTCTATGGGAGGGGCTTAGGATATGCTTCTTACTCATATGAATACACTCTGTGAACAAAATCTCTCTTCATGCTACTAAAAATCCAGGCCCCAAATTTACCTTTGTTCCATGAATAATATAGACCAAGTTAGTCCACAACTTCCTTAAGCAGTTCCCACGGGCTAGATTTATTGCAACGACCACAAGATTGCTCGTTCTGTGTTATATCTTAACAGCTTGCACCAAGATTTGTGAATCCACGTTGTTTACGGTAAAGACACCTGCTTACATATTAAAGTGAGCTTTAAACTAAGTGCTCTTAGCGCGGTAACAATAAGACGTGAATGTAAGGAATGTTTAGTACGGATTTCATTATATACATAAATATTTTCTCATAAAGTAGACAGTTTGTTTTTACGCTTAGCTTTGTTTTAACCGTTTTTGTAAAACAGTACATGCCTCCAGCTTGAATATTAGAAAATTTTCGAAAAAGAAAATATATCTTTATCGTTTATCATACTTGGTGAAAAAGAAAAGAAAATGAAGTCGTAACTTCACTTCAATTCACTTCACTTGTATTCAAAACCTATAGACTTATATAATAAATCCCAGGATTTTCTGCATCATTAGACGCGAGAACGACAACACGTGCTCTAAGTCCCGAACAAAAAACTATATTCACTTGTCCGGGAATCGAACCTACAAGTGTTGTGTATCGTGGTAACAAATAATATTATATTTTTCACCCAATTGACATTTACTACAGCTATTACTGGATAAACTGTAGCTAATACAAATCTTAAACATGGAAGTTCCTTGCTATTCGGTCTTCAGTTAAATTTATTCATCTGTCTTCTGTATTCTGTGACTTTAAAGACACTTTTGTGCAGAATGAATGGATATCATTATTGCACTATTTCTTATTGTGCTCAAACTAACCTTCAAAGAGCGAGGCGTAATAAATAACAATTAAATTAAATAGTTATTTAACTTTACTCTACGAACACTCGGGTATAAATAAATTCTCAAGCAAGCAAACCGCGGATGAAGCATTCATTCGAAGTGTAAGAGCCAGAAGTTGATTCGGAGTCGTTAAATAAATCTCAGTCTTAGTTGTGTTGTAACTAAGGGATGAAATATCGCAAGCAGACAGCTTCGCCTCCCCCCAGAACCTCATTGTCTATATTCGACGCTGTAAATTGTGAATACGTCTCTTATTAATTCACTCCTTAGTAAAACAAGTCCGTTAGTTTGAACTGAGTTTTACTTTAACTTGTAATGTATTGTGTTTTACCGCTAACTTGCATCTCACCACGAGGCACGACGGTTTCGTTTTCTTTGAAATAACTTTAAGTGACTGATTTATTTCCGCGAGCATTAAGTTCTCGGATAAGTTACTGCACTTGCTTCTGTATTTTGTTAGCTACTTTGATATAAAAAACAACTTCTTTCTACCCTCCACTGGACGATAAAATTTTACTAACAAACAAACTTTTAGATAAACTTAGTTAAAGACAGGAAACAAAAAAGGGGTCACGCGGTACCTTCACATCAGCGCGCGGGTTTATTGCCGAAGTTCTGGAAGCTCTTTGTCAACAAACAGGACAGCTATATATCAAGCGTGCCAGAACATTATTAAGTTTGCTTTTGAGATATCAGCGATTTTCGTTTACTTTATCCTTCAAAAACGTAAGAATACCATTATACCATTCCAATAGACCACCAAACAGAAATGGTTTGACCAGAACTCCAAACAAGTAAAACAATACTTCCAGTCACGGCTGTCTGTTTCCAAAGTAGGTAGACCAATGCATGTTTCGTAGTAACCGAACACCTGATAAGCATAATTCTACATACACTACATAACACTTATATAGACATTTCAATTACACCCAGAGACAACCAACAAATGTGCTCACCAAATAAAAGTTTCTCTTGAGTGGGAATCGAACCCACGACTTCCGGATTAGTAGGAAGGGGCTCTAACCGCTAGACGAACACGCTAGTCAAAGCAACTGGGTACAAGGACACGCAATGTATATTGTACAAAAAAATTTAGCTCAGCAGTGAGAAAAAGTATCGAGGAGGATATTGACACTGACATTTATTCCAATTAAAACAAATCGTTATCATCATAACATCACGCCAGGTCGCTAACGGGGTAGGCAGAAAACACCGAGTGCCAAATATCTCTGTCCTTGCAAACTGGACGCGCTTCGTATACATCCAAAAACAAATCAAATATACGTTTAAGTAATAAAGTTGGTTAAACGAGTCCTCGGATGCCTTTAACTTAGTTTCACTTGCGGTCATGAATGAATCTATCCTTATTTGAAAGCCATGGCTGATCGCCCGAACAACCATGGTCAAACTATTGACATAGATAAATGATTGACATAAAACAGCTGGAGATGGCTTGGAATTTTAATTTTCGGTTTACAAATAACATCTCAGTTGCCTTTCAATGTTCTCGCGCTGAAAAGGAATTGTTAACCAAGGATTAACTTGCTGCCGATTAAAGACTTATTTAAAGATTCATTCCTTGTTAAAAAAGGAGTTGATATATCAATGTTAATTGATAATCAGTGTATAGACGCATAGTGTAGATATTTTTTATTACATCCAAACACGGAACAAACAAGTGTGCTCGTCACACAAATGTTCGTCCTAGGTAAGGAATCGAACCCACGAACTCCGGTTTCGCAGTCAGCGTCTCTAACCACTCGACCACGAAGCTAGTCATGCAAACACAATACTACAGACAATGAACCGTCGTCTCTTCCATTTCATAATGATGCCTGTGTTCGCAAGTTACTATTAGTTCTCGTCAGGATCACAACTCGAATAAAACTTTCACTCGCAAACAATTGGTATTCGCGTAATTACAAGTTTCGGTTTCCACGATACCTAAAATATTGTTTTAGTTTCGTCGGAATTTCGCGTCATTGTTTAACTAAGAGATTAATTTAAATATTTGAGGATTAACTAACATTAAGTTTCACGTCAAAAGAGTTAACTAAAGCGACTGACGCTTCGCGATATTTCCATTATATTCAAAGCGAATTCATATTTTTTTTATCAAGAACATTTCTATAATATCACGTTAACAGATAGTTTCTCGGTCTCGACTAGATTATCCAATACTCGGCTGTGGTCTCTGGATATCAATTTCTTTCGTCCGCTATCTGATCCGGCTGATCTCAATATGGAGCTCTTTGGTGATATTCATATTCTGTCTGTCCACCGCGTTTAGCCTTCCTTTCGGTCTCTATATCGGATTTATATTTAACATGCAATATTGAATTGTACCTCTAATATTAACCCTCCGCTTTATTACGTTTAGTTAACACGAAATTTCGTGTGGCTGCCTCGCGGGTCGGAATTGACACTTGCTTATTACATGTAGATGTAAACTTTGATGATCTTAAATTTTCGTGACACCTAAAAAAAAACTACCGATAGAGACAAACTTGTAACCGGTCAGCAAAGAAGTTTCATGTCAATAATAAAAGTAAATTACGAACATATGTTTTTTTGTTTATAACGTCTTGAAATACATCAATGGATTTTCTTTGTTATTTTATTGAAGACTAGTGGTTACCACAATTTCATTTTAAGAGATTGTTTAAATATTACTTCCCTTTAATTTATGCCCGTTGTAATGAAATCATCAATATTCCCACGCCACTCTTATTATTTACTTGCAATTAATCTATTTCATCGATTAATCATTAATCTATTTAATGACACATTACCAAATCACATTAAAGCACAATTGATCGCGAATATTCACGTCAAATTTCATACATCCGGTCCGTTTGAACCAATATCACAATAGAATCCTAATGTCCGTGTCGTGTCAATTAGCTATTAATGGGATATGTCTCTATAATTAATGAACTATTGTAGTATGGTACGTGGTTTAATTTAATCAGGCAATTCGTGTGTATATAATTTCATTAGACAAGCTTGCGTGAAGGCTTCCGGTGGTGCTAAATTACAGTGGAATTGATTTAATGTAGTAAATTTTGAGATGCTTCAGCTTAATTAACGCTCGTAACCGCGCTGGCAAATACGCTGCAAGCTGGTTACAGTTTATTACCGTGTACTGCCTCGTCGGTCGGGCGGTCGCTAGCGCGACTGCCGATCGGGAGGTCCCGGGTTCAAATCCCGGGTTGGGTACTGTTGGATTTTT
>DWDX01003526.1:0-12996 GCA_018245675.1 Agara michaeli | reverse complement strand
ACTCCGAGTCACTGCTAGAAATTCTAAATTAGAAAAATCCAATAGTACCCAACCCGGGATTTGAACCCAGGACCTCCTGATCGGCTGTCGCGCTAACAACCGTTCGACCAACGAGGCAGTCTTCATGATCTAAGTACATGTAAATATAAGAAAAAACAAAATATCATCAGTTGTAATTTGTTTCAATACCTTCTTATTCTTATCACTACTTGATAGCGGACACTGTACTAACTCCCTCGCTTAATTTATGACAGGTCAGCAGCAGTCGACGCTCAAATGAAATTAAATTAAAGATGTCCCGTTATGTTTCGTGATTAATTCGATGTCGCCATATCTTATTCCCTCCGGGCATTGCATGACATCAAGAGCAAAGAATACTCTCCGCTTTTTATTTTGTTTTTTTTAGTTAACCGCGTATTACTAGACTCACGTTTGATCGTGAACAAAATAACGATAATACAATAACAAATTTAAAATGTCGAGTTCTGCTCTGTTCATTGTTCTATCAAAGTATGTGTAACCTACATATTATGTAATACAAGTAGGCAAATTGAAAACGAAGACAAGGAAATTATTATGTGAATCAGTCCTTTTGTTATTTCCCTTTTGGTATCCCTTTTATACGGGTAATGAAAAGCAAACATAATTTCCCATGAAAATATATCAAATGGATATGGAGAACTATGTGTACCTACCTACTTTTACGTCCAATGTCGCATACAATTTCTCAGTACAATTATTAAAAGCGACTAGAAAAAAAAACGAAGACGAAGCCGTCCTTACCATTCTGAATGTAAACAGAGGAGTCAACGATGGCCTACTTGATGGGATTTAAATTAAATTTTTTTTCCCGTATCGTTGCTAAGGAGAGAAACATTAAGGTGAGTAAAAACGTTGTTAATAATCGAATTATTATGAAAATGTGATTTTATCTCGCAAATGGCTGTTGTAGTGGTGTGTTTGACAATCTCGTGCCGCTCGGTCGACCGTCGGCGATATTTTAGTATACAGGCGATATATTATGTGTACGTAAGTAGCCAAGTGAGAATAGGTTTCATTAGTTTTGTAAGTGCGCTTGACGAACAGGTTCGTATGACTGGTCGTAATGTTTTTACATCGTATTAGACACTATAAAGATGAATAACGTCTAGCGCTATCCTATCCTATTAAGGAAAATACATACCTATTATGTTAATATCGGTTTGCATTGGTAGGTATTTACAGACTTACGTTTCTGCTGATTGTATACGAAAATTTACAAATATCTTACATGCATAATATTTAAGAAACACAAAAAGTACAAATTAAATTTTCCCCTTTATAATCGTGCTGTTGAAAGATATAAATTAAATAAAAAGGTAAAATGTAATGATGCAGTTAGAAATCACGAAACGAACAATTTGTAACCTTCGCTGGGAAACATGGCCGATTGATTATAAGAGTTTTCGTCACTGCGAGTTGAAAAAAAAGGTGTTGGACGGAAGCAGGCTTCAGAGATGCAAATTTGATTCCAATCAATCTATCTGACACCCATTAATATAGCGTCCACGACCAAGACAAAATGTTTATTTGCAGATGTATGAGTACATTTAAAGATTTTGCAAAATGCTTAGATCAATCTATAATTTACGGCGTATACAATTTGGCGTGTTTAAATCAACACGGCTCAACTCGACAACAACAGTAATTGTTATTTTAAAAAACAATTTTCTCAATATAAGTAGATATGTATTGTCTATGTCATAGAAAACGTTGGTCGTGCGGCAGGCAACTTATTATAATAGTTTCTATTCAATTGAAAAGCTCCGGAATATCAAAAGTAAACGGATTCTGTGGATGCTTATTTGTGTCGATCCAAGCGTATTGCTTTGATTACTGTGATTACTGACAGAACATGTGGTAACGATAGTAGATAACGACAGTAGGTAACAACAGTAGGTAACGACAGTACGTAACGACAGTAGGTAACGACAGTAGGTAACAACAGTATGTAAAGATAGTGGGTAACTACATAAGTCACTGTTAAAAATGTCCAAGTCACCGAGAATGTGCGTAACGCGGATGAAAATTGTGGCATTTATAAATCATGGTGCTTAGGAACTGGTAACCTTCGGTCGGAGCGCGGCCGATTGAAAGTGTTTTTGCCGGAACACGCGTAGGCGCAGCGCACGTGTCCGGAGCGGGCCGATTTCGTGAGACGCTGTAATCTAGTAGTAATGTGTACTCGTTACCAACGGTGGCACGATTTGAATGTGATGCACGAACGACGAGAAAACTGACAGGAACACGATTAGGCAAACGACTGAAGCAATTGGAACTGTGAAAATTGACAAAACAATTACCGGAATGTCTATAGTTTGAGATTGGAAAATTCTACGGTGACCGTGCTCGAGCGGTACTCCCAATGTGTCGTAATTTATGAGACTGAGAAGGCGAGACTGGATATGTTCCATTCCAACCGAATCCTCAAGTATAATAGTTGACTTGTAATTTAAAATCGCTTGTAGTAAAGTCACCATGCACAATGCATGTAGTGGCTCATTAATTTCAAAGCATAAACAATGAAAACATTTAGAACTATTTTGTTAAACTTATACTCGTGTATTGTTCCACTGATGGACACGGGACTCTACTCCTCCGTTTAAGGCTTTATTAACCACGCTAGCCAAGTGCGGATTGACACATCACAAATCTTGAAGAACATTTCAATGTACCTACTCTAAGATGTGCAGGTTTCCACAGGATGTTCGTTTTCTCTATGTATGTATGTGTACTCTTTTTAAGTTTAACACCTGCCACAAATTCTCCCCATCCACCCAGGGTTGACTGGTAGAAAATGCCATGCGGCATTAACTTCGCCCATTGTTACTCTTTATTATAAAGGTGCAATAAAGAATATATAAATAAATAAATAAATAAACGTTTCCTTCACCGTTATAATCGGTATTATTTGATATTAAAACTGACACGTTAAATATTTCTTTTTAATCCCCAGTTTATTCCTTTGACCGTATTATAGTCCCCCTGATGAATACAAAACCGTAAAAATGCAACTGTAAAAATCGTTAATACAAACAGCCTTAAAACGATCGAAATTAAATAATCAGCACTCGTAAATGTTATGTATGAAACAAAAAAAACATGCAATCCTATAACATCGCAGAGCAACGGAACAAGTTAAAAAAGAATCCCAAGTCGTATCTTGCACGCTTTATGGTCATAATTAAAAAGTAGGGCCGTGTGTAAGAATATCCTTGTTATTTATAAATGTCCACGTGAAAACGCGAACACATCATTTAATACCATTAAAATTGTACACAAAACTAATAACACTACGCAAACATCAAGATATACGCTCGTAAATGATACACCTACTCGGGGACGCCGCTGCACCTGCCACTTGACGAATTTCACGAGACTTACATTTTGTTTTCCGACGATATTACATTAATATCGCGATAAGACCAATACGGTGGTGCTAATTAAGGGGCTTGCGCACTTACGCGACAGAAAATGAAAGAGTTTCGTTACTCTGTTCGCACACGACGATTAAGTAGATTCGTATCGATTGTTATCTACGTTATAGTATAACAGGGGATAATTGCGATAGCCGGCTCGTCGACGGCTCGGCCACGGCTACGCAACCCCTACTTACCTTAAACAATGTAATCGCTCGATGCTATCGAAAAACGATTACAAGCTGGATATTATCGTGATCCAATCCAAATATCATAATAGCCCTGCGACCGGGTGATCCCGACCGCGTGTCCCATTGGAATCGTTTATTGTATCTTCTTTGAATCTTTCGAGAATTAAAATTGATTTATTGAATATAAAACTGATTCATTGTAGATAAATAAGTTAATGAAGTGAGTATCAAGAAATGGCAATACAATCAATTAGTCGATTTTATATTTCAATATAGGTACTTGGCAAATATATGATCAGTCGATAATTAAAAACGTGGATTATTGCTTCTACATCATTGATGTAATACAGCGCACTGCGTCGAAAATGTAACATTGCAAAAATATTTTACTATACAGAATTGAACCTCGCCATTTACATATTTACCAAATAAATCAATCAATAATTTTCTCATTAATCTCTTCTCTAATCCATTCTAAAGCACATAACTACTTAACATATTTATTACTTGGAACTAAGTCTGCATCTATTAAGCTTGCAAGTTATAACATCGGAACCAATATCTACGAGTATGTAGATATTTTGACTGAAGAAACCTACGTATATATGGGGCAATCCCTACATACTTGTCAAAATAAGTATTACTAATTTCGCGCGAACGAATTCAAATTGTTTTATTCATTATAAGGTACATACATACACGTAATGAAGGTCAAGTTTTAATCATCCATATTACTTCTTCGAACTAGTTCTACGAAATTCTCAAAGTTATTATGAATGAATGAAATTCTTTTGAAAAAATGTTTAGGTGATACAAAAATTGTAGAAGTAATTCCATAATCTAAAATACAATTTATTGCTACTTGCACAAAATACGGCATACTGGGGAAAATATTCCTGAACTATTTAAATTCTGAACTGTAAATTACTACTTGATCTAAACTATTTGACTTAAACCACATACATACTTGTAAACGACAAGTCCCCCTATCAATGTGATATAAAAAGCCATGTACTGGCTGACCGATTCTTTATCACACAAATTAAAACTATTGAAGCTAGAAACATAAAATTTCGAGCAAAACCTCCGGGCTGGCGAGTCTCCGCGCCGAAAACCAGCTAGTAACTTCCATACTCGTATATCTCCGCTAATGCAAGGCAGCGTGGGGGAAGTAACTCCAGGCGTCCTCTACATTCAGGATGGGAGGGACCCCTTGCAACAGGGGGCAGCTAATGAGTTTAGATTCTAAACGGCGTGGAAAATGAACTGGAAGATCTTTACCGCTACATCTTTGCATGTTCCGGACAATACACAGACACCGAAATACCTTTACAACTACAGAAACTTAAGGAGCCGACTCGGTAAGAGTGTATGTATAGATAAGCCGATTACAAAGCTTCTGGGCAGATTCAGTTATACATTTATAGCTGAGAATGTTTTATTTTATGGCTTTATTAAAACAAACAACAATAGCAATATACAAGTAAGTCTACGGCTTGCAATAGCTTTAGCTAGTAAAAAGACTGCCGGACTTTATTGTGTACTTGTGCACGAGACAAAAGCATTAGAGTTTTGTGAAATATTAGAAAAAGGCAAAGACGAGTTCGAGCGAACTGTGCTTAATCATTTATAAAAATTTGTGTGTAACCAAATGACTGGTGACTAGAAACTTGTGACAGAGACAAACTCGGCAAGAAGCGTACAAGTGTCGAGCGGTCGGATCGGGGCCGGTCAGCGCCGCGGCGGGCAGTCCGCTCCGCAGATGCTCCGGACAGCCGATTAATGAGCGGCCGCCCCCCGCCTCTGGGGTCTTACGGCGACGATTTACCAAGCTCCCCGTCGTAGATAAGCCGATTGTGAAACCGCCGGGACAAATGCAACCCTATATTTCCTGATGCTAATTCGGGCGTAACTGTGAGACATTCGCCGTGTTTCGCTCGCATTATGCAGTACTCCCGATACATTTATAGGAATGCACGAAAATGTTTTTAAGTAACGACAAAAACAAGCGCCATACATCATGTGAATATTTACATTTGTCATAGTCAAATCAACTTTCGGTTGTCACAATTACTTCAATATATTCCGTTCAATGTACCTATGAGTTTGTGTCAGTTCAATATCACTTATTGAGATATGGACATGCGTTCTTAAATCATTTAAATATAATAATCGCTATGCTTAATAAATGACTTTTGCTCATTTTTTACAACAAACCATTTAACTCGCACACAAAAGAAAAATTAATTGATCACTAGATTGACATACAGCTCTGTGATTGGAAGGTTTTCGTTTCTGAATACGAAGTATGACCAAGCACAGTACTGTAATATTTTTTCTATTTAGGGTTAAAATATTATAATTTTACACGAACCTGTGAATGAAATCAATTAGACATGTGTTTTATGTGCTAGGCACTGGATTCTGCGGCAAACGGGTACAGCTTGGAACAGCGTCATGTAAAAGACTTGTATTGAGCCAAACTATATTACGTATATACATATAAAGATCAGGATTTAACAATTCCTTTTTTTTTTGGGCTTAACATTTCCTTTAGTACAATGGTAAGGAGGTATTCGAGTAGATATTATCTAGGTATTAGTTTAAGCAACTCAATCGCTATCGAGACTATCGAATAATAATAATCGAGACTATCGAATAATCGAATAATAATAGAGATGAGAATATCGAACTCGATACACGTCAATTTTATGTATTCAAATTTGTCATTTTTTTCAATCCTTTTATTATTCCACTGCTGCAGAAGAGCCGTCTCTAATAATGAGAAGGATTCAACCCATAGTCTACCCAGTTTCCATTCACGCTGGCCAAGTGCGATTTGGCAAACGTCGTTCACCTCGGAGAAGTCTATAGCAAGTCATATATGTGTCAGACCTCCGGACTGAGGCACTGAAATTAATAATATAATGACTATCCTAAATAAGTATCCATTACAAAAATAACGTACAAGATTTATTCGTATAGATAAACAAAACTACCATTAGATTACCAAAAAATATACACACAGCGAGCGATAACAATGGGAAGACGATAATTATGTGTTAACAAAAGCAAGATGCGTTCTGGCTTCTGGCATTATCGTTACTAAAACATTACCATCTTCGCAATTCATAAATAAAAACATAAGACGAGACGTTCGCTTCGTAACGCAAAGTCGGGTCGCAAGTTCAAATCGTCGAATGGATTTTTCCACGAATTATAGTTATTCAAGTAATGCTGGTTGTGTACAAAAGTAGCGAACAACGCTAATGATGACAATGATAATAATAATTCCATTATATTGATGATTGTCTATTGAAATTTAATCCCGTCATTAAACTTAACAAGAGTAAATAGAAATTTTCCGTTTTATTACGTGGGTTCTTATAATTATATTTATACACACAACTTAGTTTAAATCAAATACCAAAACGTTTTAGATACTCTCGTAACGTCGCATCTATACCCATTAGGGATAAGCAGATGATAGTAAGGAAAGCTTTTTTCACCTATTCTACTTTCATGAAAATTGTCATACAAACTTTGTCTGTTAGGGGTATCTCGACCTGGTCCTCTTTTAATGCTTTTCTTATTTCATAGATACGCACACTTACATCTGTTAAGACTCTACCATTCGTCTTGTAAGTCTGATAAAATCTAAGATGTTTTATAACATTGCCAGATAATTGAATATACAGCCTGATTTTAAATAATAAGATATAACTGGTAGGTCAGTCGAATAGAGGGATATTTCTGATTATTACACCACCATCTATATAAGTATAATATAGTATGTATATATATATCCGAGTATTAACTCTCCGATTACTATAACACGGGCAATTAAATGATTCATTTGGAATCATATAGCCGTGTTTTAGATTGGTCAATTATTATTATCTTGTAATGTACCTACATTACTGCCAACAACGGACAGCCCCAACAAGATTATTTTATAGCTGCAAACGTGACAACTCCAATACCAAAACTGGCCAAATCCCTCTCTCGAACACGTCACGGTATCCGTCAGCTGTTTGCTAATGTATTAGTCGATAGATCATACACGTCGCGACCATGTAAGGCCGCGCGCGCACGAGACAAATTCTGGTGATGTCATGTGCCATGATCAAACCAGGAGATGAATTGCGTGCCGGTATGTACAATTGGACACACTAACGTCCGCGGTCCGCACGCCTATATACACCGTGCGGCCGGGCGGTGAAGGTCCACAATCGCCCGGCCGCGCTCCTAGACGTTCATTACCTCTTAGCGCACCGAACCTATATAATTACCGCCTAAACAAAATGAGCCACGCGGCTATCACGAACTGACGAAAATTATAATCACCACGCGAACTGGGTGTAGGTTGATAATATGGTAAGGAAAATGTATGAATTGGATATAGCAGATACTGAAACAAACTCTCGGGTATTCAATATGAAATATCCGGTACTGCTTATGTCCATTGTGAGTTTTAAAGATGAAATATCACGATGAAGGAAAACATCGTGAGGAAACCAGCACGCCTTGGAATTCTACAATGTTCTTCACAGGATGTGAGAACTGCTAATCCGCACTTGGCCAGCGTGCTAGACTATAGTTCTAAACCCTCTCATCACGAATGGCCACCCACATCTACTAGTAGAACCATAAAAGTGTTGTGAAAACAGATGATTTTCATTTAAAGGCAGGCTCTAAATGATTGTCTATTTAGGTAACGTTTATATTCGTTACTCAATTCTCCGTATTACAAATTAAATGGAAGTCAAAGGTCCGGTTCTTTTGTTAAAAAGGACCACAGTGCGAAATAAATGATGATAATAGCCAGACAAAAGCGATAATTGCGTTCGCTATACGTAATAGACATAAATCATGCCCGAGTTAGCAACAAGCCGAGATAATAACAAGTAATAACGAACAAAATCACCCACCAAGCAATATCACAATGAATGCTGTGCGTGGGAGTTGCGCGGATTACAAAATCGCAGATTGGTCCGCAAATCTGACGCGACGGTGGTGGTAGGAGCCGTCCAATATTACCATGGCAGCTGTTGTAACGCGGAACAATCGATGTGTCGGGTGTCGCCGGGGTGAAAAAATGTACGGACGCAACATGTGGAGCCCGCTAACGATAGCGCACGTGCGTCGGCCAGACGTCGTGTCGCTGCTCTAATGACTGAACCCCGAAATCAGAAATCATCAACATTCATGAAACGCAAACTATATATTTTTTCAATATCCATCATTACCAACGATTGACATTAAAATTGTTAAAATAAACGCAAGCTTACGTTAAAAAATCACCAGCTCACGGTGCGTTGAATACTGTATTTATCAAGACTCAAAATGAGTTTTACGACGAAGTGGAAGTGGGAGATAACGCTATGACGGTTTCGGAGTTTGACTATTCAGCGAAATCAATGGCGTGTGACCGGCGGCTGCTGAGGTCGGCCGCTGGGTGACGCTGACATTCTTTACCCACGTCGCGTTTCATTTTGTGTTTTTTGAAACGCCTCGAGACGCCGCTCGGCCCCCGGTGCCGCTCCGTGAGATGCGATAGACTCGACTACCGTAACTTAATTATCGTAACGCATTCAATGGATACATGTAAATGGTATTAATTAAAGATTGTATCGATAGGAACATACCAAATAAGTACATTAATGACTGAAATCATCAATTTCCGCCTAATGATGCGATAAACCTGTTTCAGCCGCCGCTGATCCGTGAAGTGTAGCATAATGTGAAGCTCGCATCCATTGACGCGCGTCGACGATCGATGGGGTAATCTAGCGGTCATCCTCTCCCAGCTTTGTCTGTGCATCGGTTGCGGCATAAAATTATCTGGGCATTAGCGGGTCGGAGGGACGGAGCGGGGTGTCCGGGGACCATTTGTCATCGGTGGGGGGGGAGGGGGAAGAAAGTGGCGGCGACTCGGGGCTGCAGACGCGACCACAAAAACAAGACGCGGAGAGCAGGGGCGGACCCAGCGCGCCCGCTCCACGGCCCGCGGCGGCCTCGTGCAGGCTAGCCTCGCTACTACATACACAACTACTAACGATATATATTTCGGTTTATATCTCAATTCTCTATTCTATGTACTATACATTTATATCATTTAATTTATTTATAACAAATAGCTTATTGAAAACTAATAGCATACCGAAAATAAAATATTTATATTTAATTATTCTTTAGGGCGTTAATAATGGGAGTAAGAAAAAGGAGATAATTTAACACGGAAGTCTCTGGTGCACTGAGACATTTGCCTTTTTTCGAAAGACCGGCAAAGTGCAATTGGGATTTCCGCTAGTCTATTAGTTAAATACGGCAGAATACGCATCTTTTAACTTTCAATTTAAAAGATACTCTGGTTTTTCCTAATTTCGGCACGAAACACTAAAACACCATCCCTGAAGTTCCATTAAAGTCCATTATTCATCCGGGCGAACAATAAACAAAATTTACAATGCAAACCGCACCCATTCGCGCTGTTAAAATTTTCGCGCCCTCGAAAATCCCAGTAAAAGGGTCAAAGGAAGGCGTCACGTTGCCTTGCAGAAGGTAGCCGCAAAAAGCTCTGCGCACAAACTATATTTAATATTAGACCATAAGGCGCCTCACTTTTTGCGGTGGGGGTCCTTGCGACCACCGCCACCGGACGCAGCTTATTCAATTACAAAGAACTCTCACAAATAACATTCAAGCGCAGAAAACATTCTAACATATTTTAAATTTTGATTCTCGATTAAAGACCTCTGTTGGATGTAATCTATTATTAAACCTTCACGCCAGATTCCTAACGAATAATATAAAAAAAATGTCCGACTAACTACACTTTTTTTTTAAATTTCCTCACCTCACCTCACAAGTACCTATATCGGCAAGATTTAATTAATCCTAGTTTAGAGGAACCGAAATGTATTGATAATTTTTTATAACTGAAGTAGGTAAGTACCGTGTGTTGTCATAACATTACATGTACAGTGCAACCAACGCAAGATCGCAAGGACAAGTACTGTAGAAAGTTTCATAATGAATAAAACTAATGTTAATATTAACACACATGTTTAGTAAAATACATTACATATATGTGAATATTAAAAATATTGAGTAATATAAATGTTCATTGGGTACAAGCTACTTTTAAAAATAATATCGTTTTAAAAGATGCATTGTATGAGAAATTTGAATTCTAACATATTTAGCATACGTCTAAGAATATGTGGCAGAATATAAAAATACCGTTGTATTGTGAACGTAGCGATATAATGGCAGTTTCTACTTAGGGATGAATCGGATACCAACATTAGAGCACAGATTAAAGTGCATATAATCCAACATAAATATAACATTGAAATTGCTATGGTTAAAAAAATAAATATCATAAAATTCAAATTGAGAATGTCAATGACCCGCTATGAATCGGGACGGTTTAAATTGTTATATATTTCTTTGCGAACATAGCATACCTACACGTAAATGGTCCGTTCTTCCACTTCACGATAATAATTACGTAGAAGGGTTTATATGATAAACATTTTAATTTGTTAATTTGGAGAATTGCGAACTGTAATAATTACACTTCCCATGTCATGTGTTGCGTAACGTGATCAAATGATAAATTATCGCGTATAACATGTAGGTATGAAAGAGTAGCATCATCGTGCCGGAGTCTTGACCTTTCGCTTCCTTAACGTCTCGTGCTGTACATTAAAATATACTGATCAAGAGTATTATAGAATGGTATATAAGATTTCGGTCTGTATTTCCTGCATATTATATAGATAGGTAGGTAAGGTAAATAAATCATAATTTGGAGAAAACTAATTTTGGTTTGCTTCAAGTTTCTATATCAAACGCAAGACTATTATACAAGAAAAAAAATCTTATCACTTAAGCGCTCATTTCAATAAATAAAGAATAAAATATACATACAAATTCGTTTAATAGGTGTAATTTTTTTTACATAAGATTAGCATTTTTTTGTTTACTTAAAAATAGAAATTGAATTTGCCAATGTAATTATGTATAATGGTTTACTTTAAGGGAAAATAATATTTTATCTCTTGACAGAGAAATACAAGTAACAGAAATATCCACGGAAATGGTAGAAACAGTAGTTGGTTACAGATTTATGTAGGGTTGCCACTCGCTCGGCTCAGGTGCAGAATTGATTATTCGATCTGGGTAAACCAGGCATGTCCAATGAAATGGAGCAAAAACAACGGAAGTTATGTTGTTGATTATATCGACTGGCTTCGTGGTCGAGCGGTTAGACCCTCACTGCAAAACCGGAGGTCGTGGGTTCGATTCCCACCCGGGACAAACATTTGTGTGATGAGCGCATTTATTTGTTCTGTGTCTGGGTGTAATAAAAATATCATCATACGGTTATCTGAGGCGTGTGAAGTCTGTCAATCCGCACCTGGCGTGACAGACTTTGTTTATGTAAAACCTGTTTATGTTTATTTATCTTCGTGACAAAACAATTATGATGAGTGTCAGCGGTGACGAGGATATCCCTCGGCTTCAGGGCCTAACTGTATGTATTTGTCCCACCGCGTCACAGTCGGGATTTGATACAGAGATAGATTGTTATGCGATAGAAGCTGAGCGGCTTCTATCGCATCCAAATATTAGTAAGATTGTATTATACTTGCGAGTATACTGTATCGGGGCAGCCCTAGGAGCGTGGCACATGGAATCATTAGCAGCAGTCGCTCGTTTGTTAGAGCCGTACGCGGCCGAGACGCGTTTTTGCCCCCGCGCCAAATTGCATCCGCACAATACGCGCCCCCAAATTGATTTCGAATTAATTGCGATAAAATATTACCGTATCTGTACATCGAACGCGCAAAAACAACCGACAACCGCCACTAGCTCACAAAAACCCTTCGCGTTTTCTCTCAATTCGAATTTGTGACCTTTTTGGTAATTTTCATGTTTTATCATCCAAAATTGTCGATAGCAAACAAATTGACCGGCCTCTTTCTCTAGGTCGAGTGGTTAGAGACCGTGACCGCGCAACCGGATTCGGGTTCGATTCCCACGCAGTACAAACATTTGTGCGAGGCGCATATTTGTTTGTTCTGTTTGGGTGTAGTAAAAATATTTATATAAGTGTTTTAATATGTAGTTCATCAGCTGTCTAGTCGCCATAATACTTAATACATACAGATGCTTAATATTAATTTTATTACTTAAATCATAGTGTTACTGAAGTGTTTCATTTCTACATGAAACCAATGTCAAATACCTATAGATTTAAAGTGCGAGACAACGGGCAAGTACGTTAAACTATCGCAGGTACACATTCATACGACAACATACTGATTAATGAAATA
>DWDX01003525.1:0-12998 GCA_018245675.1 Agara michaeli | reverse complement strand
TATCTATGCTTCATACGCAGCTATAATATACTACTTATAATATTTACGTTATTTGCAGAAAATGTAAGAAACATGTTAAAATGACCAGATACCTATACGATAGTCTTGCTCTTAAG
The DNA here is from genome assembly GCA_018245675.1 of Agara michaeli. Classification (NCBI taxonomy): domain Eukaryota; kingdom Metazoa; phylum Arthropoda; class Insecta; order Lepidoptera; family Hesperiidae; genus Agara; species Agara michaeli. Next base: position 12,882 of record DWDX01003525.1, on the reverse strand, counting down.
TTTTACTTCGCTAACGCAGTGACCCAGATAGCTGAGACACTCGGTAATTAATAGAGTTCACAGTTGATGAAATCACGAAAGTTAGGTACTCTTCGCTTGGCGGAAATCCAGCAGGTATTCAATCAAAATAATCTTCACATATGATCCTGTAGTTGTGGGAAATACGAATAATTACCAAATGACCTATTTATTCAATTTACGGACTTCTGTACTAAAATATTCTTTTCCACGTGACTTGTCTAAATATTTACACATACCGCATCATCATCGCATATAGTCTCGCGAAGTACTAAAATAAATGTCACCTAAACCTCTGTGGTACAAATAGATAAATTACGTAGTAGTTGCAAAATACAATGCAATATAGTGTAATCAAACTGTATATTATTAATTATGACTGAAATCCTTTCTACGTCCCACTTCTAGTCAGGGGTCTCATTGGCAAATACGGACGTCTTGGAGTGCCTATAAGTACCTATTTCACTACGCTGGTCTACTGCGAATTGGCGGAAATTCAGATTAGTGGCCAACCCGTTCATAGGATACAACGGGCTACTAGATTTCAACCTGAATATAGGATACTACTATTTGCCACTAGCGATGAGCCAGCCAAATGACGACCGCGCTCGGTATCGCTCGACTTTACAAATTGTTTGTAATCTGTAGTCGTGTCGGGGCCTCGAGCGCTTCGCTTAACGACTATATCTATATATGACATAACATTTATGTACATATTATAAACTTTATCTTAAGTAGATCAATATATATATTGGTTTTTGCATTTCTACTCAACAAAACCTTCATAAGCTTAATTTCCCGAGTTTAATAAATAACCATCTACGATACAGTACCTACCTAAGTTTACAATATTAAACGACAAGCGGTGGTTTACTATGAGAACACGTTCAAGATAACAACAAAGCAGATCGCTTTTTTGAAACATACCAATACCATTAAGCGATAGAATCCATATACCAATATGTATACAGTATAGTTACAATATTATGACTAAGGGTCAGCGCTGACGGACGGGGTGGCAGCGAAGCGACTAATTTAGTAATAATATTAATTCAACCTCTAATACTTCTACATATGATTGTAATTAAATTAACGAAATAAAATTACTTCTCTCACCCGTGATTTTATTTCGTCATTTTATTTACAATCGTATTTTGAATGAATTTAGGTCAGATTTAAATTGTACTGAAATTAGTCGCTTCGTCGCCATTCCGTTCATTGACGCTGACTCTAATTGTAACATCACTCAGTTTGAGAAGAAACGAGGTTCCGTCAATAATGAATGTTTGACAAATAACCTGTTTGGCCTTTACACCTTCATGCTCCAGTACGAGACTGGAATTACAGCCGGCGAGAGATACACGTTATTGTTCATTATTTATTGTTATTGTTCCAACTGCCTATATACGAGTTTTTCCAGCCTTTACAGTTTCTACCTTGTTTGTTTACATTTGGCAACAAATTAATGAGATCTTATTTTCACTTACACATACATATACGTTTATTTTCTCATATAAAGCTTGGCCTTTGGTCTATGACACTAAGCTTAGGGATTTCTAAGCGGAGGTCAATACGCTCTGTATGAGAGTTGTACATGTACCTATATCCCAGCTTAGCCACGTATATACGTAGTAATACGTTGTTTGCGTGTACAGATTCTGTTCAGTGTTTATTGCTATAGCACGAACAATTGGGATGTAGAGAAATATTCCTTGAAATTCATACCAAGTTAGATCGTTTCTTGTCTCACAAAATTATAGGTCTAAGCTAATCATTATTAGTTAGGAACAGGTATACTATTGTAAGTTATTTTATGAAATTAATAAAAACTGTGCCATGTCCAGATCCTTTTATATAATATCAACTCAGACTCTATTGTCACTTGAACCCACTTGTTAAGGAATTAGATTGTCCTTTGTATTAAAATACATATAATAAAAATGGTAAGAATGGAATACTACTGTAACTATTACAAATAAAAGGGTTAGGTTCGGCTTTTGCAGTCGAACACAAGATATTTTTCCCTATCCCATATGAAAATAATATGTTGTATAACTGATACGACTTTATAACTGATACGAATTAGGTACAAGTACGAGTACATTGTCGCACCATACACCGTACAAAAACTATCAGAAATCGCTTTAAAGAAATCGTATACGGAAATAAAACGCATTAAACAGTCTACACTGTGTTCACGCGGTAACATCTAAACAAACAAATATGCGAACGCAGAGTTGAAGGATAATATCACAAAAACGTTGCAGACAAAAAAATATGGCGTGTTCAACCCACTAACCCCGAGGTGGAGTAGAGTCGTAAATCATACTCCAAGCCCTTTCACGTGTGGCTATAGACGGGCATTCTACGCCGATTGAACTGTTAAAACCGTTAATGGTTAGGTATACTCGTGACTGTAACCGCTCCATGCAGATATTGATCGCTTTGGAATCATACGAGTACAAGAATTTATGCACGGCTTCATTCCTTCTTTATAAATTAAAGCGTATTTATCCTGTTTTTTATCAATTAAAAGTAACTGTTTTTAATACCAAAAATCTTATGCCCACACATACTTGATTCCGGTAACATGTTCATTAACTTTCTTAATCTACTGTAACTCGTTATTACCTACACAGATACACATTTAAAGTTACGATCTTTAATCTACCTTTTAGCAATAAAGTTCTACGATAAACGTACCCCGTTCAATCTAGTATAAGCCCAACATTTAAATTAAACATCCCCTGTTCTCTTTAAGTACATATTAAGTACTTTATAGGTATACCTTGTAGATTCTCAGTACGAGATTACTGCAAGCTGCAAGTTGTTTTGTATGAATACAAGATAATTAATTATTGGTAAAACACTATATTGTATTACTTAAGTAATATATATGTCAGTGCATTGTATGTATATATATAATACTTAGACCATATAACACCCATGCAGCTAAGCTCTCTGTTATTGATGCAGTCGCACGTTTATATAGATACTTTATTATATAGCGTTGCGTCAATGCTGTATGGCATTGTTATCGCGGTTATATCTATGTAACTAGACCGTCGGCGACTGTATCACTGATTAAATTAAATCGTGTGTGTAAAGGTTAAGGGTAGCTACTGGTGCAAAAGCACTGCAATAAGTCGCACTGAGCAAGCGGCCTATGTTAAAACTTTCAAGTCAATTACTGTATTTTCATCACAGTTCTCGACAAAATATTATGTGTAATATTAAGAAAGTAATATTAGTTTCAGCAACGTTTACATCAAATATATACTCCAAATGTGCCTACTGTGTTTCATACGCGTTGCATCAACGATGTGGTATTTTCCCCTACATATCTTAAACATGCTTCTAGCTGTAAAAAGGATTCATATCATTTTATTTACTTGGTAAGTACTTCATAATTATCAAATCTGTTTGATAAAATCGTCAGGTATTTCAAATAAAAATCCTATTTGTAGTATCACAATTTATTGGACAACAAAATAGTCGAAGTACGATAAAATACATAGTAATGGAATTTTTCTTTATTAATTAAGCCTGAAAGCGATATTTAGAATAAATATTACCTAACGATTACGAGTAAGACAATAAAGACAACTAGACATAGAGAGAGATGATATCGAAGATTATTTGCATTATTTCAAAGCACTGTAAAACGCTCAATATAGTGTATTTCAATATTCTATACATATTATGACAAACACTTTACATAATGTATAGTGTTAATATGATAAAATATTTTACAGAAGATCGAATAAAAATATGAATCTGTTTAGCACGCATTATTTACTTTTTGTCATACAACAAAGAAAATACATTTATATAGATTGATATATAAAAGATTTTCTATGAATTAAAAATTTTATTGAAAATTTTGATAAAAGAAAATGTTAGCAACTGCATGAAAACGTTGTGAAAATACGTTGGAATGATCAAAAAGTTAAATACACAGAAGTATACAACTATATCTACGCACTAAGTAGTCGACTAGAAATACTACGACATATCGATAATTTCATAATAGGAGAAAATTTTAAATCTTCTTTAAAGATATAAGTACTCTAAGAAAGATTCCAAGAAATCTATTGAAGAGGTTTATAAATAAACTAACACCTAGCGTACAAAAGGGCTCTTCAATGGACACGTTAATATCGTGCTACGTGTATGATTTGATATTTACGTTTTCACTGTATCAGTAGTCAGTGTAGAGCACCTAGCCAGCTATCTATGAACTAATATACCAAAAATATTAATTTGAGCATGCAGTGCATGCTAAACTTTAAAGTCATTGTTCCCGTTCACTTTGTTTTATAATAGGTATCTTATGACCAATGAAAATGTTCACGTAATACGAGTACATCATTAATTATCAAGAGAGAAAATTGGCACCAATTAATTAAATGAAAATATATACTCCCCTTCGGAACCTGTCCCATTTTATGTCATTGAACTATTCGTTAATTGATATTTCGTCCAATCAATATTCCAATCAATTCGACCGAGCAATTCAACATCGTTAATTACTTACCATCTATAGATTACTGCGTACATAGATAAAACGTGTCTCATTTATATTAAACATTATATAAGTTACAGTACTTTAAACTGCCTACGGTTAAAAATAGAATAAGGAAATTTGGTACTAAAATATTAGGCTTATGTAAAATGCATTAGAATTACACCAAAACGCTAGTAGCAAATCACGCATATAGAAATGTTATTTAATTGATAAATTGATGACGATGATAGTAATATTAAATTGCAAGTGTAATTTTGTAATAAAGAGATCAGAATGAATTTCCGGCAGCGTTCAGATGTCGCTCTCCAGGAGTCCCGGGCGGCGAGGAGGGTCGCTGTCGATCAACGGGATGTCGTCCGTCTGCCGCGAGACGCTCCCGATACTTGAACCGATCGAATGGGATTTCATTTCTTTAACTTTGGGCTTGTTTTTATCTTTAGCTTTGTCCTTATCACTTTTAACTTTATCATCGTCCATGTTCAGAAGTTCGATCTCGACGTCGGTGTCATCTCTGTCGACCGCTGTCTTGCTGGGACAGCGGTGAAGCTCATGTCAGGAGGCTTCGATTTCAATCAGCTCATTATCTTCATCATGCAAGCTCTTTTCCGCTAAGCGGAAGCTCTCAAGGAATTCGTTAAGGTCCACTAACCCGTCTTTATTGATGTCCATCAACCGACAAATGTCGACCAACTGCTCTTGAGTCATCGGATTCGGCATGTACTTCCCCAGTAACTGACACGCCTCGGAGAATTCCTCAAGTGTAATATAACCTGGATGTTAATAAGGAATATTTATATTGTAATATTATATATTAGAAATATGAACAGGCTAAATGAAGCTTAAATAAATTACATCAGAATTCCATAATTACCTGAATTATCCTTGTCCAAAATCTTGAATATAGCCTCTAAGCTGCGTTTATTTTTATAGAGTGTCTCGACAACGGTCTGGTTCTCAGATTTTCGGCCCATTTTCTGTACAACAAAAGAAATGTAATAGCTACATTTGATAGACTAAAACTTTCTCCTTATTGTCTCTTCATTCATTAGACGTGATTGTATGATTTCGATGGCTACTACCATTTTGTAGTCTACAGCCGAACACTGCTCACTTTTGGCAACTGGAGCGTAACTGCAAAAGGAGATCCTACCCCAAAGGAGGTCCTTTTCTAGGAGTGATAGCTAGCCATACCGCTTGAGTGATCAAGCCTTCTAGTGAACAATTTTAAGCCGCCTTTTCGGCAGCCAACGAAGCCAAATAGCTACGGATGTGATTAACATGGTAATATCAACGTAAAGCAAGTAACATGTTAAATAAGATAAAGAAAGTGACGTTGACGTCACGTTGTGACGTTGAGTGATGACGTTCCATATTTACTTCTTGTTAATAATAATAGCGAATTTACTTCTTGTTATATTATAGAGACTTACGTTTGCAGGTAATTCAAATGTATCCATATATCGCACGCGGCGAGTGTCAGGATCGGTGCGGACAAGCTTGTCCTTCAACATTCTCCACGGAAGACCAAGATGTGTTGTCTCTTCCATAGCGTAGCACCAATCGCTTACGCTTATGTATCCTGGTAGATAAAAAAAACAATTATAACAATAGTTTCTCTTCACGCCTTCTTCATAATTACACTAAAATCAACACAAACCATAATAAGTAGATAAGTATTAATATTGAACGGTATAAGCTCAATAAAAATCAACCTACAGTTACAAGGGCTAAGCTTGTTAACTTTCGCTCGAGTTGGCGCGAGCATTCAAAAGAGACATTAATGAGCACCGAATGCCGTAACGTAATGGGATCGATAACTGGCACGTTGTATATAACATGCTTTAAAACTTTTAAAGCCTGGCTACAGCCCGTTACGCGTTGTGTAGGTAAGGCAACGCTCAAAGTGGATTTTTACCATGAAAAATATCTAGGCTAAGGCTTCTAAAGCTCGAGTCCGCATTTAGTAACTCAACTAAGCACATCTTTGGGTAGTTATTAATGCTATACGCGTCAGAGCTACAACCGCTTCATTGTTAATAAATTGTCTGAGTCGAATGTTGATTCAGTGAGCTACAAAAATTATAAGGAAATGCTGAGCTATAAATTTTATAACGTAAAAGCTAAATCGACTTTTGAGTAATTTTTGCAAGTAACATCGCGTTTTTCACTGACCACGATGTATTCGCCCAGACCCTAAGCCCTTATACTTTCGTTTTGAGAATCTCTTAACATCAATCAGACTGCTCTTAACAACGTAAGATCCATTTTCCCGTTAAAACATTAAATATTAGGTATACAAGCTGATCCTTGCTCTTAACCTTCGTTTATAAAACAATATAGAGGTACTCGTATATTGAGCGAGAAACATCACAAAACGGGAGGTAGGATAATTATTAATATTGCGACCTAACTATTTTTTTATTGTATTTTAATAAATAAAGATATCTCACCAGTCTGAGCCACATCCATGCTTCGAAAGAAGGCTTCGAGTTGTCTCCGCACCATCATCACTTGACTATGCAGTTCCCTCATCGCGGAGGCCTCTACCAGTCCCACTCGTTGTCGAAATGTCAGTCGCCTCGTACGAGACACGGCAGATGTGTATTGAACGAACTGTCGCTCCAAGCTGTTACCCCTTAACTTTAGATAAGCCCCTTTGTTCGAACCTAGCTCGTAATAGTTCGACGCTGAGAAAATAGTTATCACCTAAAAAAATAGATGAGAATAATTAGAAAAAAGTTATTTATAAGTAATATTTTCGCCTTGGAAATGCTTATGTATTTATTTTACAGCCAATGTATGAATATTGTATACATACACTATAGTACGTACATATGTATGTAAACGATTTCAGTAGTACCTACATTTGATCACAGGTGCGTTAATACCACTGAAGATGATGTTGGAAGGTGCGAGCATGTTTTTCTCCTATTTTCGTCAGATTCAAACAAGGAAAAACACAGAAATAAAAGCAATAATGATGACACTTTTACAGTCAAATCGTAGTGAATATCGTTACAGAGGGTCTGTCACAAAAACTGATATTGCGCATGTTGAATGTAACGACAGAGATATTAATAACCATCTGGCCTCTATTGAAAAACTTTTCGGTTCCGTGCATTAAGCTATGAAAAATGAAAAGAGTTAGCTAATATTAAATGTTTACTGAAACTCATGTAGGTGTACAAGCTTTAGTATCCAATGTTTGATGTTCTACCTCACATTGAGGTCACAGACGGATTACCACCTCTGAGGACCGAGTATGAACGACGTAATCTGCTTACCATACACTATTATAATATAAATAGTTGAACTAAATTGTATTTGCATGTTTTATTGCAAACTGAATCAGAGATCGTAAACATTTTAACATAACACTCTCATTGTATTATTCAAAGCAAATAACAATCTTTATCTTTATATAATTAACCGAAGCACAGCTATGCAAATATTGTTAATTGGTGACTAAAACGCGAGCAATAGCAATCATAATCCTATAGAATCCCGTATAAAAATGTTTACCATACTACATTTATTCCTTACCTACTAATAATGTAGACTTATTTAAAATATACGAAAACCCCAAGCATAGATCTATACACTTAACGAGCACGTTTCAATTTATGGATAATGAAACACGAGTAGCATACTAACTTTGTTGTCTCTCATTTTGCTCATCTTCATATTCGAAGCAATTTAAGTCTGAATATATGTATAACCTCACAACCCCTGAAGGTTTACATCAAAAATTATTTACCTGCGATTTTAATATTCCCCGTATGAAACCGTGATAATGAACATGGATGTCAAAAGCAAAAGATAATAAATATGTTCAAAACATCATATGATAAGTAATCAGCTGACATAGGTACTATCTTCGTTATTAATAAGACACGTCAAACGCACAAAACCGGTGAGGTACTAACGTTCCCGTCGTGTATAATCTCGTAGCCGCCGGGTTTGCACTCATGGCTGCGGACGAGGAAGCTCAGCTTGTGTCGCTGGAGGAAGGCGTCGGTCACGTCGGGTCCGAAGTACGTGCCGGCTCCACGCAACGTGTTCGGCTCGCAGCCGCTCGTACTTTGAGGGTCCGACCAGAGTATATCGAACACCTGTATTGGTATTTACCTTTAAAATCAATACATTACAGACATATGTATTACATATCTATATAATATACGTTTAAGACTCTGAGCAAGTGTTGATGTAGATACTTAAGTATGTGTTCTTTGCCTAGTCGTTGATTTGTATGTATTTGTTTTGTGCGTGTGTATATATGTGTTTTAATAAATATAACTGTATAAAAGCAAAAGTGTCTTAAAGAAAACGTTCTTGTACTCAAAGCAGTCATTTGATAGCCATTATCCAATTAACCAGTAAAGTTTCGCGGCGGTGGTAATTGTTAACACAACAAATAAAGCCCGTCTCAGAATTTATATTCACTGGAGTGTTCCAGGAAATTTTATTTCTGCATGAAAGCATAAATAAAACAAAGTAGATAATGAAGAAAACATGAAAGAACTTAAAAATTCCATTATCTTTTCATGTTACGCCGCAGAACTCCTTTCAAGAGCAACTATTAATTTAACTCACTATAATCTACGTGTCAACAGCTTAAGCATTTAAACATTCTTGACAAGGGGACACTTAAATCGGTCTATAAATATATAAAAGCAATAAAAATGCATACTCCGACGTCTACCTAGATGCAACTAGAATTCCTGCCAGATGCCTTATTTCTATCGATTGAAACCAATTGAATAAAATTTACTTAATTGAATTATATTATAGCTTATTATTGTGATGTTATGAATCAAAATGAGTCGACACTATTACATTACATAAAAGGGACACTTTTAAATAGGGACCGTAAATATAAAGGAGTAAGGACGGAATTCAAAACTGAATAAGCGATAACGGGTCGTTAATTATAATAGCTACATGAAGAATTAAGCCATAAATCTTCTTTAAGTAGCCTAATGTAAACGGACCGTTCCTAAAGTACATATTACATTATAATAAACTTACAAACATAACTAGAATGGAATCGGCTTTTAATTCTCATTCCTAATCATTACAATAACATTCACAAAAAAATGTGCAAACTTTAATAAAAAATAGAAATATATAAGCCTCAAACACGACTCTGATCGACATTAAATCAAAAAGATCGTTCATCATAAAAGAACTGAGAAATTTGTGAATCACGGTTTTTATTATTCCTGTAATAAACCCGCATCTGTGTCTAGTAGGTACCTACCAATATTAAAAAAGGTATTAATTAAAACCAATTTACTTATTTTTATAAGTAGCTCTTTGGTGTGTTCGATACATTTATTAACTTTATTTAATTAACAATTTTTAACATTTATAAAATGAACATTAAACTAATATAATGAATATACAGGCACGGTTACACAAAAAGTTTTAAATATTAGAAGGTCGATTATTGAGAAACGGTAAACGATGAGATTTTATCAATAAAATAAGCAATTTCTTGGGGAAAATAGAAATGAGTGAAAAAACGGAATACAGACTAGACTTGCCATACAACAGATTAATATTTTTGTTATATTAAATTTTTATTATTTTCCTATCATATTTCAGAGGTATCTAAATAATAGAAGCTTTACGTACACAATGAAAAGTGTTTTTACTCATAAAGGTTTCAAACAAGCCTCCTTGAGTCACATAAGAACTTAATTATTGTGAAACACAAGTGTCATTAAACGTTTCCAGTGAAGCTATTCATATAAAGATTTAAATTAATTTAGCGACATGGCCGCTTTTAAATAAGTAATTTTGGCTTCGCATCGCCACTTTATCCATAGAACTTTTTCTTCACAATGAAACTGAAACCTTTTATAAAGGGACATGTTACAAAAATATTTAAAGGAAAAAGGAAATGAAAACTACTACCAATTCAACGGACGTCCATCACACGGTGGCTCGATCACATCGTATGCGTGTAACGTTACGCAATAATTCCTATCTACATAATTGAAGCGCTCCTATCGCTAAAGGGCTACTTTAGTAATGATATAACCGTCGCCCACCCCACTAGCCTCAGTTAGCTAAATAAGTTTGATAACAGGATAATATCGTTAATACTGTAAGCTTTGTCCGTTACGTTAAAACGATAACCGCTTGTTATATACAGTTATTAAAAAACCTTACTTGACCGTTATTTTGTTATGTCGTACTAATGAACACGGTTCGTTTTCCGAAATTTGCATATAATAGGCCCGAGTCATCTGCTGTTTCAGTGCAGGTTACCGAAGACAAAAGTTAGTAATATTTACAGCGAAAATTATTACACAACTCCGACGTCCTTCTTAAAGACTATTGGTTATTTAACGATATCTCCCGAGAGCAAAAATTGCTAAAAGTAATTAAAAATATATATATATCACATATGGTCATAAAAAAATAATAACTGTTCAGTTCTCAGAATAACAGCCTCGTCTACACAAGTAAAGATTGACTCTAAGTTCATTATTTATAGATTTCGTTTTTAGAATATAATGAAATAGTATTTATTACACAGAAAGTTACAAAGCTATGTATAATATGTGCTCTAGGTATGCTATAGGTACTAGTGCTAGGGTTTTAAAAGTGGCTCCAGCTCCGCATGTATCCAGGCAGTCAATTTTAGCGTGAAGCAGAAACAGATTTATGCGTTCGTTAGTAGTAATTTATTGAAATATTCGCTTTGTGGTTCGTCTAGTGAAACACTAAACTCGAACAAAAAGGCCAAAAAGAAAAAACAAATTTAATTTCAACGTAAATATGAACGAGCGGTCATTTCGTGTGTATAAATGTTTTAATAACTGGAGCAGCAATTAAAAGCCTTAGAAGGCTCTTTTTATATGCGAAATGTAATAAATATTATTTTATTGTGTGAGTAAAATATTTGCAGGATAATTTTACGGAATCAGTTTTCGTTGTTTTCAAAAGACAATGCCCTAATATACATAAACGTTGAGTTACATATTTATCTTCCTGCGTTTATTTTAATTTAACCCTAGCGGGTAAAAATACGTAGAACCAAATACACTGCTATAAAAAGTTTACAAAAGGGTTTTAACCTTAACGCGTGTCATAACACATTAAATGTTCGTACTCCACTTACATCCACGTAAACCCATTATGAGTTGGTTACTGTGTAGGAGCTTACACCGACACTATTTCAGTACAAGTCGCTACACGCTAGTGCTAACTGGAACAACGCTATAAAATAGGCTATCATACAAATTACTCATTTAAACTCAAAACATACACCTTCATGTTTAACGAGCCATTTTTGTATGCATGCATGTTGTGTAATTGATTTCTTGGAAACGACTATAATTATTTCGATGAAAATTATAAATGAGGGTTTGTTCGTTAAGCAATTGCCTTGTCATAGTTTGGACATCATAAAATTTCAAATTCATGCACGTTCTGAAGCATTCATGCAGTGATATTATCTGCTAATCAATAGCAAATAATCCAATATTATATTATTAACATTTTAATTAGTAATAACTTTTTAAATTTAACACTTTATTAATTACTTGATTTGCCTAAAAGCGAAAAGCCAGGTTTATAAAATACCAGGCTACGTAAGTACTAGCTAAATGAGTTTGAGAAACAAACTCATAATTTAGTTTTAAGCTTGAAGCGTGTGAAATGTTTGTGGAAGAAGACCTCTTGGAAAAAGTGTTTTCCTTTGGAAATAAGTAGTTTATAAAAGTGTCACGGAATACGTCGTAACACTGCGCGACAGTCGTCCGCGGAGAAGAGAAATTGTGTTAGCACAAGCGGCTTCAATTGGGTTAAACCCATATAAAAGAGATAAATCTCTACTTTTAATAATCTAATCACAGCAAGCGCATTGATTAATCGAATAATATTAATAAAAGTAATGCAAGGACAGAAAATAAGCAGTCTCTGTATATTATTTGTAATATGAATATATTTCATTATTAATTATGAACTAATTTTTTAAAACTATAATTGTGCTGCATATGTAGATCAATAAAATGGGTAATATATAGAACAATAAATTTTAAATGTTGCGTTTAATTGTGTAAAGACACTCAGCGATACAGCAGAACAAAAGATGAGAGAAACTATGAAACATTTCAAATTTAAAAGTGCATTTCCGTTATTGAATCGCCATTGCTTTTAATAAAATGCGAAATGTGTCACAAGATTTACTCATAGATAGTTCTAGATAGTTAGTGACGAAGAACAAATTATCAACGCTGTTATATGGCACAGAAACCCTTGCAATGGCGGACGATAAATTAAATTACACCGCATTGAGTATTATTGCCTACTACATAAGACTT
>DWDX01003524.1:0-13001 GCA_018245675.1 Agara michaeli | reverse complement strand
CAACCCGGGATTTGAACCCAGGACCTCCCGATCGGCAGTCGCGCTGGCAACCGCCCGACCAACGAGGCAGTCAAAATTTGCCTTTTATTACATGTTTGCCATTAATTTCCTTACGCTTATCCTTACGTAATACAGTTCTCATAGCGTCAAGGTAAATATTATAGGTATAGGTAGAATCTCGATCTCATCTGTAAAATTAACTACGAGTGCTAGGTGGTATCTGGAGAATGCAACGTCAGACGCCGATGTGGTAATTAACCGTCTCTCAGTATGGACATCACGCGCCGCCGCCGTTGGGAAACGCATCGATGCTTGCCAGTGAAACAATGTTGACAATCAATCCAAATTTAACGTTGAATTCCATCCAATACTAGTTATTATTATTATTTAAGAATCGTACCTGATCGTAATTAGATTTTTACAATACCAGAAGAAACGCTAATGTCTTACCGGCTTTAAAACAAAAAGAAAAATATCATTACACATTTTGAAGATGCACTTGAAATCATAATGTTTAAAAGTTGTGCAAGATGAAAAGATGAAATCAGACTATCAAATATTTGGCTAAAATTTGGAAGAGCACGCGAGTAGCTCAATAGAGATTTGTTAAAACAAACCGTGCATAACTCTTCCAACGTTCACCAAACTGCATCCGCCCAGTTCGCGCCCTGACGCACGAATTTGATTTGTAGCCGGAGTTATCGGAATGTTTGTGCATAGAGCAATTAGTATTTACAACTGTCTGTATAAAAACATCCTACATATAATAGTTATGGATTATATTGTTGTACTTGGTTCAACTGTGGGCGATGGAGTCGAAGTAAAAGAGAACATCAATATTAATGTATAATATTTCAAAATACTCACTGCGTTCATAATATGGAACAATTATATAACAATACCGAACATAACAAGTACAGTTCCTACCATTGTGAGCTCAACAATGCAGCTTCCACAGCTATTAGCTCAAACAAAACACACAACGCTCTGAATGCGCAGTGAACTGCAGACGACATCGCTATGACGCACGCAGCGCCCCGCTGCGATGGTAGAGGTCATTGAAAACTAAACTTTCCAGCTAATTTCATGTTCCTACTCTACACAGCAATTGATCCGACTTAAATTTTACACTAATTATTATACCCTAATAGGAACATTCAGCCCATTCCGGGCATCGAGTTTGTAATTCTTGCTCATGTGACGTCGTGCAGTTCAGTGAGATTTTAAAATGAAATATCACGTGTAATCCACGGCGCATCGCGGCGATTGCTGCGTCGCTCCAGACAACACCGCGAAAGGAATTCCAGCATCCGCACAATATTTCAACGAGTATTATCACTAGATTGCGGTAGAGTCACCGCCTGACTGAGTTTGCCCTATATATAACACTACGAATACTTCGTGTTGGATTTTATGTTTGGACGCATCATGAACACGTTCTACTTCAGTATCTAAATTATTTCTCCCTACTTGTACCTCCGCGCACTCCCCTCGCTTATTTTCAATAACTACCTCGACACAAGCGTATTTAAATCCGTGAATCGAATTACTGTTTCCATTTTCTTCCTGATTTACATCTAAGCGGGCAATATATTAAAAACCACATAAAATGATTAATTTTGATATTATCATTGCAATATTACCAAACCTAACAACCTGTATAGGCGTATTTCTTTCATTTGTTCAGTATTCATTTGCAACTAGTACATATGTTTGAACCACTTTTCATTTGGGTAATGTAGGGACGACCCGTACTTTTTACGTTACGGTTTCATCAATTTGTGTAATACTTTAGTTATTCATCCACTTTTCTGCTAAAATTAAGCGCCCTCACAATTTAGACGGTCGCTTTTACTATTTTGATATTTACAAAGGCAGGTCGCTACGGCGCGGCCAGATTTAGAATACGCCGTTTTGTTCGGAACGGAATGAAAGAAAACATGTCGGGGCGTAAACGTGCCAGTTGAACAAGTCGGAGCAATCCGTCATGAGGGCACCTTTGACCTTTGGGCCTTCGACCCGAACTTAGACAATGGCTTCTGTGTGAATAGAGACAGACTTGTATTCATAACTTTATTTAAATGGCAATTTAAGCGGTTGGCCTTATGTAATGTGCTGTAGGCTGCCCTCTGCTGTTGCAGTGGTGTTATATACCTGATGATTACCAGGGGAAGTATATGGCACAGTTGCCAGGTTGCTGACTAGCAGGAAGCTGGAGCGTCGTTGGGAATGCTGACGAATATGATAAAGTGCAAAATAGATGAATTCCCTACACATTGCATTCACTTGTGTTTTTTTGTTACGTAATGTTACATTTGTCTTTTACGTCGCCGGAAATAAAAAAATCTTGATATGATTGATTTTGTTATATAATAGTGTTAGTACATGAAGTATATTATGATTGTATAAATTATAACAAGCAACGTTTGATTAAATAAATGAAACCAAGATTTATAAGGTAATTATTCCAATGGCGAGTTGTGCCCTCTTGTAATACTTGATGGCGATGTCGCCGCGTGCCGCCGACAACAAAACCGAACTAAAGTGTAGCAAATAATCCGTTCTTACATTTTAATATTAACCATTACAAGTACACGTTTGAATTCAATTGTTATTACAGGGTTTGCACTTAAAAAGTAATATTAAACTCTACCATCACCCCGGGCCCCTAGTGGGGCAGGCAGAGAACGCGGTAGTACAAAATATCTCTATCCTTACAGACCTGACGTTCTTCTTCTTCATTCATCACTCTCTGTTTCCATACATGCCCGTTTCGAAGACCTCTGACTTCCCCAGAAGTCAGTACTTCATGTATGATAGTGGTATAATAATAATAATAAAAATGTCATAAAGACAGTAAAATAATAGGTCTCCGTGGTACAACGCAGTAAGTTACACCTTGAATTAACGACGTATGTTAAAAACTTTTTGTGAGTTTCATGTTCTTGTTATTTTTAACTAACCGCGATTGAAATCTATTCATTTTTATTACAATCCAATATTCATTTGTCTCTTCCTTTTTATCTATTTTCTCCATTCCTTAGCTTCGGTCGACCTCCAGTATTCTCGAATGCCATCATAAATCCAGCGCCCAACTACACTATAAAACTACGAATCGTCTGCCAATAAGAAAGCCAATTTTCTTAACCTAATTCGATTTCCACGTCGCGTGACCAAACCGAGGTTGCGGAGACTCTCGACAGTGAAATTGGGCCTTAAATATCTATATGTATGTATGTATGTATGTATGTATGTATGTATGTATGTAGTCACTAAACTACTGCGGGGTGGTCGGCGATGGAGCGAGAAATGTTTACACTTAAACGTACCGCTGTATAACAAATGGGAGTACATATGAGTGAGGTGTAGTCTAGAATGTAATACGCGTGCCTAGGAAGTGCTCCATCGTAAATTACCCCTCACTCGCCGTCAGACGAGTTTGAATACAAACGCAAGACTATTTCACAATAAAAGTAAAATGTGTAACCGAGTACATATCGCTTCTTAATTGAAACAAATGACCTCAAGTGACCTTACCACAACACGTGTCATGCGTCCGCAGCTGGCCAGGGGCACGTCCCTCCCGGCTCTATAACATCATTAATTACGACGTGTGTTGTTGTGATAGTATGACATCGGTTCTTACATATAACACACGCTACGTTTTGTTGTTATACGTAAATGTCACTTAAATATCCTACATTTTCGAGGTACATACAAGTAATGTTGAGAGTTTTTTAAACCGAAAACAGCTATCTTTATCATTTTTCTTTCTCTGATTGTATATTCGTTCGTTCACGCTAATCTTAACAGCGGCTGAACCAATTCATATGCGGCTTGGGACGATATTTAGAAATAACTATGTGCTAAAATCATTGGAACAATGTACCCTATAATTATAATGCTTCTGATATAATATCGTGGACATTTAAAGTTTATACAAATACAACTGAAACCGTACGTCATTTTGAGCGCCGTGTCACCATACCGGTATGAGAGAGGTCGAGCTCGAATTTCCGACCAAATTATTTGGATTTATGTATAGTATACATCGCTGTGGAAGACACCCACACAAGATAATTATAATATAAAACGTCTGTTCTAGTTTATATCGCTATCGTTAATGTTTCTAGGCCAATCGGACATAAAACAGTCTAACGACGACGGTCTCACCCAAAAATCATAAAATTGATCTACAAGATAGCGGTGATATTTAAAATTGATTTAAGGAGAAGACGCAAAAAATTTATACTACTTTTATTACTACTTGGGGACATCCAACTCAATTCATAATATTAGAAAACATAGTTTTTGTGCGATCGCTGGTATGATTATCCGAACGATAGATGAGCGGAGGGCTAGTATTTGTACTCAGCGGCCGAATGAAATGGTTATTTTAAAAGGGCCGAATGAGATCGAGAGAACGACGGCTGACGAGCACTAGACGCTGAATGATGTGTGTGTGTGTGTTCATGATTTCCACTTAAGCCTAGAAACCGTTAAGACGTCACGATTGCTTGTATTGTTTACACTGCAACAGAATTTCACAAAGATTACTTTACCACCGCTTCACTTTTCTGTACATAATCCCTCGTATATACGAACCTATAATTAAAATTTGAATACGACTGACACACTACAGTATGTTGATGTGAAACTAAAGTTTTTTTTGCAAGAATCCGTGAACATTTAACTTCATTTTAATTTGATAATCCGGATGAAAGTAAAAAATGTGACAATAAATATACAATTCACAGGTACGAATACATTAAAAAGAATATACTAATTTGTTGTGGTAAAATTAGTACAACTCAGGAATTTTGAAAATGTTTAGCCTTTCACATATATCATAGTAAGTTTATAGCTATTCCTGTCTCACATGACCCGACGAACTGGGTCACATTTAAAAATACCGCCGCCCGGTCGCTGGTAATTGGTCAACATTGCTCTATTAATGTCATCCGCCGGAACGCTTTCTACATCGGGGTGAGACATGCCGACCTCGCAGTTTCAAAATGCCAGCTTAGAATAAACGATAGTCTGTATTTATATACAATGGACGTTTTATTTCCAGTGTTTATGTACCAAAGTATGTAGTATAGGGTTTATATGCTAGTAAGCAGTGATAACATGATTGTTTGGATTTCAGTTTCTCACTCCGGCGACCTGGGTTCAAATCCTAACACACGGTGTGATCCTGTGATTTAGCAAATTTTAAAAATGTCAATAACGGTAAAGGAAAAAATGGGAAGGAACCATCGGAGAAAACATGCACACTGTCGAGTGTGTTATAGAGTATACAATGTACTGTGACGTGTGTCAAATTTGTCACTTTTTCTCACTACGAGAGGAGACCCTCGTCTCGTCCACCTGTGAAACAATAAAAGATTTGAAAGTAAACCTAATAAACTTGGAAACCACTTGTATCTAACATCGTTATCGAACGTGAAAGGAATAAAGATATTTTATGTTTAAGCCACTTTGAAGTTATCTCTTACAAATCGCGCCACACAGCAGGCTTCGCTCTGAAGGCATTAGCTACCAGTAATTTACAATCGGTGCGGTGTGGCTTCCGCAGTCGTACAAAGGACTACCTACAACTTCGTTGCTATTTCAAAGAGATATTTCAAAGAGAGATATAGATTTCTGATCGAAAGGCTATACTCGCTTTTAGAAAAGTACGTTAAACGAAATAGATTATATGTTCCGATATTTATTATCTTCAGTAAAAGTACAAATAATATATGCGTTATGACATTTTTATAGCTAGCATTTTAAACCTGTTCAGTGTTATTTCAGTTTTCGAAGCATTTTTGACAAATGGCAGCAATTTGTATATAGATAACCCACCCTTAGTTAGTTCTGCTTAAGTCATAAACCACTAGATTGATGAATTCTTTAGGCTGAATTAGGTCACATTGAGGTCGCAGACAAAATACCTGCGAAGGCTCCACTGGGCCAACGCTCATCTTGTCAGTAAGTACGCTCTATAAACGTCGGGAGTCTCAAGAGTTACATAACATGTCATATGAGAAACTAGTAAATTTGTGGTCGCAGACCGAAGTTAATATCGCTTAATATTTTTATTACAACTGGATGTCATTCTACAAACAGTAAAATATAATAAGAAGGTCGCATACTATTATATATACGACTGTACAATAATGTATTGTAAGAAACCTATTATTTATCACAAATTACAAATACTCGTACTTCTTACTTTGACGAAAGTTATGCAATTAAAATGTAAAATTCCCTACGGATTTCCCGCTGAAGTTTCCCCCTGAGATTTGTTGGTAAGGAAATTGGCAATGAAATGTCGCTACATTCGCCTTCGGGTCACCGCGAGGTAGTAGTAGGTAGCTTAATTGGATCTTTCGCGACAGTTAATGGTTGCGGCTTACTGTAGTCGATGATGTAATCAATTGCATTTATAGTTAACCGTTAGTATGGTCAGTCCTCAAAAATAATCAGCGTTAAGAAATACAAGACTTCATTGATTTGTTGACAAAAATGTAATATATGTTCAAAAACACAAACGCGAATAACAATTTCAATAAAACTGATTAAAACATGCTCGCCTACTTAAATGGATCTCTATAGCTAACAAATGAAAATTACGCTCCAAAGAAATGCTAAACAAAATAAACGCCATGTCCCTCAATAATTACCTAGTAACATTAACATTTAACAACAATGTATGAATATAACCTTGTAACAACTACTATCACGATACGTCGCTACGGGGCTACGCCGCTACGGCGTTACGGGGCTACGACCGCTACACGGCGTACCCAACACGCGTACGTAAACACGTTGTCGGTAAACACGCTTGGGTGCGCCTATATGCCTATATTTACCAAACATTCTATTACTGTTTTTATCGACACGAGCAGCTAATGGGGATGTAGATCGCTTCTGATCGGGTATTCAAACACTCGTAGCTGCATTTAGCAGTTTCATATACTAATACTGAATATTCACCGGATAAGTAATCGATGGACTTCAGTGTAAAGCGGAAATATAGCTACATTTTATTAAAAACTATTTAACATACACTTCATAGTTTTTATTTGCAATTGATTGCTTTAATAATTCTATAAAATTTTATAATATGCGTTACTCGTATTTTTCAATAAAATACTTTTTTCAACACAAAGGTATAAAAGCAATTTTTTGAAAAGTGCAGTACAATTCCCCGAGTTTATTGAATTGCTACGAGTATTCTACGCTGCTCGTGCTACACCGGAGCGCTACGCAAATACAGACTACACAGCGAAGTGTTGTTTGCTGCCAGCTATTGGCACTTGCAATAAAAAACAGTAATTGGCATCAATCGATTTATTTATTATAATATAATATTTTTAAATATCATTGTAGCGGCTACCACTTGCCACGTTTCAATATCATAGTTTCATAAAGTGAAAACAAAATAAATACAAGTGACTATATGACAAAGTATTAAAAATCATACTATAACCAAGTCAGACCTTCCATATATGTATTATCCTAAGTTTTAAAAACAAATAATCACCTCATTCAGATATGTCGAAATTCAAATCTATTATTGTTATTCTTTTAAATCAATGATTTTGAATTTGGACCATCGAGCTAGTACTAGTGAACATAGAAACGGTAGCAAATAAAAAACAGTAGATAACTGCCCAGTACATTATTGGAAGTGATCTTATAGGCGAGCTGTCCGCGGGGAAATACAGAATGTAACGGAACTACAAAATTGGCACTTCGCTCCTCCGCCGCCGGTCTCGAAGAACTAAATCGTTCTCGGAGTAATACTTCATTTATTAGTTGATGCAAAACTTGCTGAAAGTACGATATTTTATACTATCGCTGCTGTATAACTATGTTGTTTTTGTTTTATTTTTTTCACTATTGTTGTGCAATACTCGTACTTTTGGGGCAAACAAAGCTAGAGAATGAAATGTTTTTCTTTGTTTCTTTGTTATTTCTTCTATTTTGGAATATTTCCTACTAACTACATGACCTCTTGATTTATTTTGTTGACTACACGCTATTTCTGTCTGTTGTCGTAGGTTACGGATGCAATGTACGATAAAGTGCAATCATTTTCAATGTTCATCAAACTACAATTCTAATATACGCAATTTTAACAGAATTTTAATTATTATTTACGTCTTAGTTGATATAATAGGACCTAAGACCCTAATGGATCAAATTGACTGTAAAACTTTGTGTATCCCAGTGCTGAGACGTTTCCCATAATCATGACGACCACTATACCGCTACAAGCTGTATATTTGTGAATAATTAAAAAAATACAGCTGTCAGTAAAAAAACAGAGGAAGTATAATTTAATAGAAGCCTGAAGTGACACTCGAGATATTCTCGTCGCTTTGAAGTCGTGAAGGGGCGCGATAAAGTCGACACGGAATATTTTGCCGCTGACTCATTTAATACAGCCTGCGATCAAACAGAGTTAATGTTTTACGTAAAGTACACCCGCGGTAACATGTCTATATGATACATGTCTCAGTCCTGAATCAATTTGCTACGACTGAAAGGAATCTGCTTCATTAAAATCATGTTCGTTTTCTGCTGAACGAATCAAATATAAATAAATAACCCTTTATTTCTCTTAAATTAAAGACATATTTTTTAATCATGTATATCCTTTACATATTTCTGTAATAACGTCTACAAGTAAAAGTATGTTTGTCTTTCTTTCATCCTTCAGCCCCTGACTTATCTGTCATTAATTATCTTCATTATCTTCAATTTGTTATGCATGACAACAGCCTCTTCCAATTCCAACCACATCCTCTAATTTCTGGACCCATCAGTACATCTGAGCTGTTTCTAAATATGTATTTAGAAATGGAACGTGTCTTACCGACTGTATAACATGATTACTAGCAGGTAGCTACGAACACTGGTAAACAGTGCCGTATTCTAGCATTTTAATTTTAACGAAGATCATAATACGGAAGACAAAAGAAACCCACCCGTTTTGTCTCCGCCCGTTCCCGCTTGTTGTCTACGACTCCAGAAATAACGAAAGCCGAGCTCAGGAAAATAAAAGTGCATTAAAATATAATGTAAGAGAAAAAAATCTACGTTTTCTTATTTGAGGTTTTTTTTTAAATAATTTTATAATATTTATAGAACCTTACAGAGCACTACATAGTCAGCAATAATAATGGTCACATGTACATTAAATCCGTGAACGAGACTGAAGTAATAAATGCAACAGAATAGAACACAACATATAAAAGATACGTAAAATACTAGCAAATAACGGAGCTGTGCACCCGCCCGCGTCGGCTGACATTGGATTCTATTCGCATCAACTGCTGTAGTCGGCTTACGTAACTACTACTGACAGGTCAAAGGTTTTTGTGTCCAAAAAAGAAACTTTTTTGAAGGGAAAAAAGTAAATTAACGTTAATATTATCAAACACTTATAAAGAAATGCGTTCAAACCGGAATGTTATCACGGCAGTATTTCTTTATTTCACTATTAATTGTCCGTTATTGTAACACACATATTTCATCTGTGTCAACTTCGGAAAATCATGAATGGGCTTTATATATTTTGTGTACCCATAAATGTAAGGTTCCACGACATGCACAGTTTAAAAGCTGGACGACAGTTAAAGAAATAATGCAGCCAATAAACGGTTCGTAGCCTCGTATGATATGCATTCCGGCGGAACACTCACTTTGTGTGTTAAACTGATTACTGAGAATGTGACCCAAATAAAAGGTTAGCGCTGCCACCGCATCGTAACCGTTCAATGTGGAATTGTCTATCCAAGGGACATTCAAGGTCTGTGCTTGAAACGTTTCATACCCTTTCTGTGTGATATTACACCCAAATATTCCTTTCTATTTGTGTAACGATCAGTTTGGTCTCCCTTACAAAATTTATATTGTACAACGCTCATACGGCTCTTCCTCGGTAACACATCATTTAGTCATATAATATTAATCCGATCCATATAAATTAGATCATATCTAACGAGTATGATGCCTAATTACATTATCTAACATCAATTTTGTAATACTATTTTATATTCTTAACCCTATATCCATCCAGTGCTCAGGATGAAGCCGTCAGGCCTAGCGGTCATCAGCGCGAAGAGCCAACGACTTCGGTAGCTACGATGTCTGAATGAGTTTACATGTTTTATAGGAATCACAATATTACAATTTGTATTGCTACTCGTAATTAAATATTCGGTCTAAAATGACGTAGAGAACTACGTAAAGTTAATGAAATGTCGAAATACATATTATATCGACTGAAGTGCGGGTGTGAGTGCAATCTTTTCATAGCAACAATTTTGTCATGACTAACATAAGTAAAGGTTTTAAATTTCCATATCTAAGTTTAAGCTCATAATGTCATTTGGAGACCGCATCATAAATTAAGTGGTCTACGGCTGCGTTAAGAGTAAGACGCTGTGGGGCCATAGCGGCGGTGAGTTTTGACGCTTAAGTTTAGATGGTTAATTAAGTTCATTCGGATGCCTTTTTAATCGGATCTTACTATCGATATGAACTTGCCTTTCGTCTCTTCAGAAATACATAAACTTTACCTGCTTCTACTATAAAACGTAAATAATTTATCGTCCGGCCGCTTGAATGGCAACTGAGTTTCTCGGAAACGCCCGTATTTACTCCACCAATAGTGCTATAATTTTTTCTATATTAGCAGGACGTATATTTTAGGAGCCACAAATCGTGGAAACGATATCAAGCCATTCCAGGAATCGATCATGTGTGGCTGCACATGTAAGCCTGTTAACGCATAAATTATACTCTTTACGTTGAAAATATACAATAAGTTAACACAATAAAAATAACTTACAGGCTTACAAGCTCTATGTATTGCCGTTAACATCAGCGCCTCTGTTTTAGATACTGATGAGATCACAGAATGACAACCGTCTAATAAATAGTTATCATTTTCCAAAAAGTCTAAAAAGATGGATTTGTTCATGTCAAAACAAAAAGCTAAATACCAAATTTCATGGCGCTTGCTTCAAAATTTGCAGACTTCACCCCCTATTTAACACCTTTTTAGAGTGGAATACCAAAAAATCCTTCCTCAGTGAGTGGATGCGTCATAAAAAGAATCCACTGTCCACTTTGTAGCTTTAGTCAGAAAGAACACGTTTTATATACGAGTATCATGCCTGTAGGTCAATAAGCTCTACATAGAGTTGCGCTCACAAATCAATCATTACCTTCAAAAACAATAATAACGACCACCTATTAGCGAACAATAGATAAAGTCTATTTGTGTTACGTAAAGCACTTACACAATATGAAATACATGCGATACGTAGTTGAGATAGCGCACGGAGCGATATAACTAGTTACTACAACTGCCGGGCTAACGTGGAGCGAGCACGCGACTGCGCGGACTGTAATAGACGATACGACGTTGACTAAAATAACTTTTTAATTGATGTAACACAATAATTATATGTAGACAGAGACAAAGAGTTTATTTGTACGTTTAAAGATTTCACGAAATTTAAGATCAATCCATATTTTAGTATTTATTAAAATTAACACAGGCTCACCTTAGATATTAATGGACACGACGCTGCTAGTTCAATAATCTAAGCTGCATTTTTACATTCAACTGTATAATGTTCAGTAAGTCCGGGGCTCACATATATTTATTGTAGAAGTAGTACCTTTATCGCAGAAGTAATATTCCGCAGGTAGACTCTGCACAAACTGCTGCCTAGAACTTTTACGTGATCGTAATTAGGCAAAAAGTTCTGCCGAAATATCAGTAGCCAGTGGAGGCAGCCATCGGAATGGCTTCCAATAAATCAGCTATAAAAAGGCCGATAACTCTTTTGACCCGATCGGCCTCTACGCATTTTAATTATACTCGTCAAACCTGCCGGTACACGCGGCGACGCTAATTTCAACAAATGTTCCGGGTCCAAGAGTTCAAGTTCGCAATGTATTTTTCGATTATGGCAAATTTAATTTTGATTTGCCTGCCTCGTTGGTCGGGCGGTTGCTAGCGCGACTGCCGATCGGGAGGTCCCGGGTTCAAATCCCGGGTTGAGTACTGTTGGATTTTTCTAATTTAGAATTTCTAGCAGTGACTCAGAGTCTGGATGGCAATAGGCTCACCACCTATTCCATTGTGGGACTTAAACGTAACTGGTGAAAAGTGGGGGTGTACTGCACTCCTCTGACTACCCCTTAGGGGATTACAGGCGTGATGTTACGTATTCGGTTTGAACTTTTCCTTCACGGTCTTGGCTGTTAAAAAATAACACATCTATCGGTTTTTGGAAATCCATTTTGTTTTATTTATCATTGTTACTTAAAAAAAAACTGCTGTAAGGGGCCTTGAGCGAGCATAAGAGTTGATAGCTTTTAATGTTATTTATTACTTTTAATTTTATTTATTTATGTGTAATTATTATTTTATTATACTGACATTATACCATCTTCCCAGGTCCGTGTCGCGTTAGGCATGGCGCACGGAGCGCCAGATATCTCTGTCCTTACAAACCTGACGTGCTTTGTTTAATACGGTAAAAGCTAGTATATAAAACAATTTGAAATTTCAAATAATTGGAAACTGGAAACTTTGACTGTGCAGCTTTCCGTCCGTCCGTCCGTCCGTCCGTCCACATGGAATGCTTTGATAACGATGCACTTGTGTTACGATTACGATGCGTTCTGTATGTTTCAAAACCGACTGTACCAGTGTTAACACAATTTTCACTATTATTCATGTTGTGAAACATTTTTTGTAGTTTTAGGTGGATTGAACCACTATTTATTTGTAATCAATTATAATAATCAATTATTAATCCCAACATGAGGAAACTAGTGTTAAAATCATCATATCAATCATAATATCAACATGAGGAAACTTGTGTTAAAATCATCACATCAATCATAATATTATTACTGTTTTTAATGGTTCCAAACTTACACCATTTTCTTCTCTGATATTCAATTGTTCTACAGTCACT
>DWDX01003523.1:0-13001 GCA_018245675.1 Agara michaeli | reverse complement strand
AGAGACGTAATCTAGCTTTTATTTACAGCTTGGCTAACTGGGTCAAAAACTCAGAATTTGGATGAAGCAACGTGTTCTCATCTCACGACAGCCATGAGCGACAGAATTAGGTAGCCAGCGGGCGATGTCTTTACCTCAAAAGAGCTTTATGATTATTTAACGCCATGTCATTTATACACTTTTGTAAAGTATTCACATTCAAGGCTTGCAATCACAAGAATGGAACAGTAATATATATTACGGTATAGCAATAGTAAGCAAAGACTTAGTCGGTAAATTATTAAGAAAATTGTTTTAATCATACCAACACAAATTTATTTTAAGTAATGCAATAAATTCAGGCTGATTTATTGCGATAAAATATACTGTAATTTAATTTATAACTGGAATACATTAAAATGCATTTTTTAAACATTGACAACGTATGAAATAACAATACCAGTGCAGTGCAAAGCACCATGGACAATGGCACGTAAGTTGACAGATATATTTTACAAGTGTGTTCACACATTTCGGTCGTGGAACTTGTGAAAGAAAAGCTTTATTTTGAACTTACTTTAAAATGAAACGAAAGTATCAAAAAAACACTTTTCTACAAAGCAATACTGTATTCGTGCTTGTTCATATATTTGAAAATGTCACGACCTTTTTTATGTTACTACCAAACAAATGTGTTACTCTATTCGTATATTTGATTAATTAAAATACAGTCATGTACCTAAATGTAGACATGTGATAACACAAGTTCAGTGCACTTGGTATGCGAAGTAAGGTCCAAACTTTGTGGGTTGGAAAGTTACTTGAAGACCGATCCTATTACTCTTTTGTCGGTGCACAAGTTTAAAGTAGAGAATTTACAGCTATCGATAAAGTTGCGGGTGTCGTGGCCAAAGCGGATTACTGGGACCGCCTTCCGCGTCTCGCTCCAGGGAATATTCTATCACGAGCTGAAAGCCGGCAGCAAAAAAGAACCTTTAGAATGGATGGAAAAATCGTGACTGAAAATCACCATTCGCAGTGAACTACAGCTACCTAACAGGGCCGCAATGTTTTTTGTCTAAAAGCCCATTGCTGTATATACGAGTATATCCAACGAATATACAGATTTCAGAGAAAATAATGAATTGCAAAATGACAATAAAAGCAAGATTTTTTTTGCACTTACTCGTAGATCGTGGATGGACCAACCCCAATGCAATTACTTTAATCTATACAATCTAGGTATATTTCGTCACCTATATTTCTTAAGAGCCGTGCTATTGCTGTTAGGTCTATTCTAATACGCATCTTGAAGGCACTTATTTTTGTGTAATGACCCAAAAAACGTAAATTGAAGACCCTTACACTAAATCTGTTGTGTCTAGTGAGGGAGAAATGTTAAAATATTACTTCGTCTTAGAACCCTTATTGTTATTTCCGTTACTTATTTTATTCTTACTCAGTAAAACTGACATTAATTTAATTACAATCGAATTAGTGCATTCGCTTAAAGAAACTAGTTGTTACTCAACCGTACTGCGGTGTTTAAGTAAGCATTTGGACATATAGATATTTCATATTATTTCCACTACCAGTAGTCAGATTAATTAGATGGGTATCTTAAGTTATTCATTATGTATGAATTACATAATATAAAATGATTGTCTGGGTACAGAAATGATTATATGTTAAATAATAATTTTCAAAGAAACAATTGTCCATTGAAGGAATATTTGAGTTGTGGTTTAATATGCTCGAACTAGAGAGCAGAAATCATGTGAATTCAATATACATGAAAATGCGACGCAAATTCTATTATTCTTAGATATTGAAAATTCCTGAAAATATTTGAATATTTCAGGCAATCGTACTGACTACCTTATATTCTGGGAGCGGCAGGTATTCGACTGACCCTCTTTTATTGAATTCGGATTCCCTTTGATCAAAGTATCTGGCATTCTTTGGAAAATCGAACACACATCCCATTGTCGAAAGTAAGTTTAAAATGTAGGTGTATTCAGAGTTAAATTTCACTATATTTTGAAATGAAGCATTTAAATGAACTTCAGAATAAAACAATCACATACGAGGTAGCAGAATACGGATGTAGGAACATCATCGCAATTATTGCAAGGCTTTCGAATTTATTTTTCAGAGGATGATATTTCTAAATGGTGTAACGATACGGGGTATAGTTATCTGTTGGGTATTTTAATCAAACATATTTGATAACATTATTAGACACAAGATATCGGCAGTGCATGCAGCTAGGCCTATTTTGCATAATTTTATGTAATTGAAATTAACGTTAAATATAACTGACAAAAAGCCGGACTAAACACAAAAAGCATTTTCTCCCAATATACCTTTGGGCAGTTCTGAGACAACGAAGGCGGTTACAAAAAGATAAGCAAATATAAGTTTAAATACTTGCAAAGATGCATATGTATATCCGCAAAATAATCGTTACTGCACATCCTGCTTCCATCTTAGTTCACCAGATATGACATAAATAAATGTATCACTCTTCTGGGTTTCTTTCGTGATATTTAGAAGCTTGGCGTGAACTTTATAAAAGCTGGATTCATAACTTCTCAAAGTTATGCGCAAAACAAAAAGGGTGTGGATTTAAGTTTAAAAGAACGACGAAGGCTTTAAAGTGTTCGTCTTTCTGTCGGTTAATGACACCAGAATGGATAACTGCCAATGAAACTTTCCGGGCTAGCGTTGTTAGCTGGATGGGTGCACGGTAGTTTTATATTGTTTATATAAATATACTTTTTCTTATATTGTCACTCGTTTATGTTTCATCGCTGGACGGGTCACTTCCAGTATTTCGGTGGTTTGTGAAACACTGTGTTGATAGTCCTGGTAAACCAGTCTGCCGAAAAGATTCAAATAAGTACAATGGCTATAATCTAAAGATAACTAAGAAACTGGAACTAATGTTAAACGTGGCCTTCAAAGTCCGGAAACTCTCTTGGTACAGGTACTATTATCGGTCGTACCCGGTACATATACCACACTGAAAGTTTTACACTCCAGGCCGCACATACATATTTGAACTTCGAATGCTTAGCACAAACTGTTTTTGGTAGGAAATACGCTTCGTTTTTTTCTGGTACGCAAATTTAATTATTTTTCCTGACTACGTAATCGACGCGAAAATATTTTGTAGGGATGCCATTTTACCATTCAACTCTTTTCTATTATATCATAACAGAAGATAAAACGGGATTTTAATGAATAGGTTTAGAAAGTGATAACAAACCAGCAAAGTTACCACAGGCGCAATCTGCGGAAAAAGATTCATTTAAACATTAAAAAAAACACATATAAACGTGTCTTTGTAAAATGGATCTTGGAAGTATCGCTAAAGGAAAAAATGAGGATGACATTGCTTGTTTACTAATAGAACAACAGTTTGCATGTCCACTCCTGAAAAGTTCTCAAAACTCAGTCCAGGTGACATATTGTTTTACATCGCGACCACGCTCGCAGTCACACAGATCAAACGATAACGGCCGAATGTTTATCTGTGAATCACGAAAATTTGCCACGTGGGGTCACTGGTCCAGAAGTCGACCGGGCCCCGAGTTACTTAAATTTCACAGATCGTTTACGATCTGTGACCACGGAAGAGCTTCGGCCGTCTCATTCCTCGTGTTTTTCGGGTGTATCTCTCGGTTTTCATAGTACATTGGCCATCAATCGCATTAGGCGCAGGTGTCCCAGCAACGATCGTGTGTTACGATTTAGCGCGCTCTGCTCGCGCACGCGGCCGACGGCTTGTTTTTGACGCATTCTTCGAATACTCGATTATGAACTGTGCAGCAAAGTAATCATTGTTTGTAGAATTGCGATCAACTCAGATGTATGCGCTATAATAAATATCCTTGGTCATTAATATATTCACTTTTTCAAACTTACCTTCTTACCAAAGCTTTCAAAGCAAACATAAAGCCAATACTATTTAATCATCTAAATTTATCCTTATAGTATCCTATTATTTGGGAAATTTGATTTTATATTATTATTTATGTATTAATCTTGTTAGCTGTTCATATAATGTGATTACTGCAGTAATCGATCTTTCGAATGTGATAGATTTATTTACATATAACGTCGCAGTATCAATTTCGTCATATGTCGCTGCAGAGACTGCACTATGTCAGTTCCAAGCCATTGGCACTCGTCGCATTGGGGTTACGAACACTTACAATGTACAATTGTACCTTATCCTAACGTACAGGGTACTAAATTAGAATAATAAATTAAAGAAACGACTCTGTTGCATAGAAGCGTTTTACCTAAATGTTCCTAAGCTTTACGTATATTTCTTGTTTATTCTGTACTCGGTCAATTGGTCGTTTGGATTCCATCCCAAAAAAGCCATACATTTAAAAATGTGTGTTGGTAATAAGGTTTGAGATCACCGATGTATAATTATTGTTTTCAATGCTTTACGACACCAGCGTGTTTACGTATGTTAAGACACTTTGAATATAGAATAAATACAATCATCATCGTCGCCCGAAAAAAAAGTTTATAACGTCAGGCAACTGCAGGTTCATACTTCATACGTTATAGAGGGCTCTACATTATGTAGGATTGTTTACGATGTTATCCCTCACCGCAAGATAAGCTTCCTATAAAGCTTATCTTGTAACTAATAAATAAAATAATACTTAATATATAAAATAAAAAGACATTCGAGGTTTTGTGTGAAATCGTAGTATCTTTAATATGAAGTGTTACCATGTATGTATGCTACGATGACGCCTGCCGAGGCCGTGCCGTGTTCCTGTCATCAATCGATCACATAACGATCTGCAAAAGTTCAGTTACATTGGGCAGACAGTTGTTGCGACACCGAATGATACTTGTATGATCGTGGATCACACAGCGTTTTGGAATTAACCAAATCATCGTGACTGCCAACATTTTCAATCCTATGATAAGAAGCACCCAATAATAGCCTATGATTAAGTACACGGTTAACGTATTAAGTATTTACTTTTAGAATATACAATGTATTAATTTTGTACGCCGTAAAAGGCAAAATATGGCATGAACTAATAATCTTGTAACATCTTTATATGTACCCATATTTGTGCAAATAAACATCTTTGTCTTTGTCTTTGGCAAATGTCTCTTTACGCACGTTCCTGTAGCTCGGGACCAGAAATCAACTACGTTAGCTGACGTCTGTTGCAAGAGGCCATTAAAAGGAGGCTTCTGATCTTTGCGGGCGGCAAGGGATCCCACTCTAGAGCCAATGCTCGAACTGTCCTGATAACGATCCCGAGAATAACGCCATTGTGTGTGGCCGCACAAGGCCATAAGCACCAGAAGGATCGAGATCAGCGAGAGGAGCAACCCTACTCCATCCAGATGCACACGCTAATTGGTGGGAGAAATTGTATATCCACAATCAATGTAACAGTCAGTATTATCAGCGCATTGCAAAACATCCTCGAAGGCAAACAATTCAAGTGCAGTACAAAAGGTGCACTCTAAAGTTTAAAAATGTCGAGCGGAATTATCGATGCTGGTGTAATTCTGCATCATATCATCTCAGTCGGCGGAGTGATCGGCGGCTAATTCTCCGGCGGTGCGCAAAGCCGCACAATTTCCGTTCCGCTCGGCTTAAATGTGATATTCCGTGTCAATTTGCGCTGCCGATACTCCAACGTCAACTCAAAGGTAAATTGTATTAGAGTTTATGGACTACGACTCTGCATTATGTTTATTGGAAGGCTATACATAATCATACTATAAATGCAAATGTAATTGTGCCTGTTACGTTTTTGTGTTAACCGCTCAATGGATTTTGATGAAATTTGTTGTGGCTTGGTGCTGGGAAAGGACACAGGTTATTGTGAATACTTTTAATTAAATCGTTAGGGTTAAGTAAAGTTTGTAATCATAATAATATATTACGATAAACAAATACATACAAATATAAAATTTCGTCAAAAACAAATTAGCTAATCTTTTTAAAAACTAGAAATCTATTGAGATACCTGTCGGCTCCATCATCGCACTCAGGATACGAAGTATCGTAAAAATACTATTATACTAGTCAAGATAATTCCACGGAGCCCAAACATATAATTTTCAAAAGACGTAAAAATATAATTTCGAATTAATATTTTCAATACGCATCGCATACTTTCACAACAACTATATTTAATACAACACCGATATAACATAAAGAGTGTCACTTCAAAACAGAGTGTACCTAACTTTAAAGCAAACTTTGACCGGCCCTGGTTTTAATAGAAAAGTTTAGCAAGAAAAATTTGCTCATAAAAGCATAGATCGCAATAATATTCTGAACTAATATCTGAGTTGTACTAGATACAACTCGATTTGAATAACGTTGTTAACGTCTGGGGCTATTGGGCATTTTTTTTTTCGTCGAAAAACTTTATTTAACAGTGAATAGAATATTATATACAATGGCGTAGTATGTTGCCGAACAATACTTATTTATGTAATAAGTTTCTCATATAAGTTTCCATTTAAGTTCTTGCATTGTTATAAAGGTTATTGTGTTACTTTGTTACATGGTTGTTAATTTTAAATTTTGTTACGAATTCATTAGTGTTACGGTTGGTAACGTCTGTGATGTATTTGGCGACGCAAATGTTCATAGTAATGGTATTAACATCAGGGGTAGGAATAAAAAAAATATAGTATGTATTTAATTTTATCACAATAATTCTGTTAATGCTCATTAATTCAGCAACTCAAAAGCCGGGTGACCGTGTTTCTGCTATAACAATCTATTGGGATGTGGAATCACTCGAGTGTCTGGAATACGTTTTTGTAAGTTTTTAAAATCGTCCACTAATCCACTTCGCTATTAATAAACCAAATCAAACGTATAAGTTTTTCCAAGGCTAAAAGATATGATGAAATCATATAGAGACAGACACGCTGTGAAACGATTCGTCTACTTAAACTTGTTCAGGCCAAATAACAATTCAGAAGCATGTATAAACAAGTTACAGATATATAATATACTGTATGTAACTGATTGTTACTCGTAAATTGTAGGCAATGCCCTTCTGTATTCAATATACACACGTAAAAGAACTTATCGGTGTCGTTCAGGCATCAATCAACGTCGCTTCGCGGAAATAGCATCGCGGAGAGTTCGAAGCAAAAAATAACAAATGCGCGATTATCTTTCACCATGAACAGGAGCAGGAGCGTTCACCCTCAGCCCGTATTTGTGTGTTACCATTGACATCGGTAAAGAGAGTTACGTAATATTCACTGGAATTAAGCGTTACCCCATCGTACAGGAAATCAAGTATTTAAAAATCATCTTTCAATATATGCTGACGTTACATCATTAATATTTTTGTCATTCCACTGTCGTGCACGGCTTTCTTCTCAGAAGAGTTTTTATAATTATCATAATCACCGTAGCGTACCACGCTGGCCAATTGCTGCCAGACTGACCTAACAATCGTTAGAGGATATTAGAGATGATTACTTTTCGTTGTGTATAATTCCTTTCAACGCAATTTTAAGTCAATCATTTAATTAAAAAAAAAACACCATTTCGTAAAAGCTCTTGTTAGGATTTGAACCTCATATCTTTGGGATAGGGAAGGTCACACGCAGCGTTGTTATTTCGTAGTATCTATTATAAAGCTCATTTATATATACATATCTGTATTAGTAAGTACACACACTTGTTTGTTTTTATGCCCCTCTGTTGTTAGGAATCCCTAGCACGAGCTGAAGAGAAGCTGGGAAGAAAGATCAACGCGAAACAGTCGATTTGCGTTTATCGATTATGTGGTAGCACGCTACAATCGCTTTTTGTATTAAAATCATGAAAATGAGTAAATAAACCTTTTGACACAGTCATTTTAACATTAGCGGTTAACTGGTTTGCCAAATTTATTATCACGAATATAAAATGGGATATTATATCATATTGTATGAAAGTTATCTGATTTAACGGTCATTGGACAGCATATCTATGTGTAAATTATCAGTTTTCAACATGTCACATTAAATCTTTGTCCTAGAGTAGCATTATAGATCGATTGAGTAAATTAGTGGCACTGAACAATCATAACTTCTGTTTTCCCGTTGTAAAAAAAAACGCGTGTGAACTTAATGCGAATATACAAATATTTTTAATGTTTCGCAGGCTAAAGGGTGAACACGGAACGTAATCAACTTAACAGCTTTTAATTATCGCCAGTGTGGCGCGGTGTGACGAGCGCGTGTCCCTCCTATAACAATGGCCACAAAATTAAATGGAACTACCAATCGAATCACTTATATAGTATTTATTATAATTAAAACACGGTACGTCAAACTATTTTTCGTAATTTATATTGTTAATAATACGATATAATAACAATATCTGGGGACAATTCTACACACGGCTATGTAATTCCAAATTAGGCAATTTAATGCCTGTGTTATGGTAACCGGACAGCTGATAAACATTTATATATATACATACGATATAGTATTTATACAGATATTTTTACTCAGGCATAGGACAAACAAATGCGCCCATGACTCAAATGATTGTCCTGGGTGGGAATCGAACCCACGATCTCCGGATTTGCAGTCAGGATCTTTATATACTCGACCGCGAGGCCAGTCAATACCAGATCTACTTTATGATCATCGTTCTCTATTATTCCGCTGCTGGACAGCCTTTCCCCAGCTGTTCCAGGACACTATACTCTGATGTTATCTAGGCCACACCACCTGCCTTGTTATGGTCGATTATATTTTTTATTACGTCATATGTTTTAATACGTCACTACTACAGGTATTCGTTTTCAATAAAGGATTTAATTAAACAAATTGCGAATCGAATACGAATTTTCACTTTTGATGCATGAACGAGTTTATCCTTCAAAGGAGAAACACGCATGCGGTGTTAACATCTCGAGTGCTTTTAATTAATCAGCATTGCACATTGACCATTTCACCATTTCACCTCATCGTTAGTCTACGATATACCTACGACGTTGTCTATAAAGTGCCTATTCGTTTATCTTGGACAATTTCAAGTTGTATTGGATAGGAATAAAACCCACGATTTCCGAGTTCTGACTCGGCGCGCGCCCAGTTCGCTAGACACTAGACCAACAGTCCGGATAATGCCAATTAATCATCAGGTTATTTTTAATGGATTCGTAAGAACTTATTGAAACCTAAGAAAGCGTTAAGACAGCCGTCGCACGAGAGTATTTTTACATCGAGGAGGACATGTCTTGTGTAAAAAATACCAGATAATCTTAGCGATAAGGGACCGAGCGAGGAAAATCAAAAAAATATATGATTCTAGAACGCTAGCTAATAGCATTAAATAGCTATTTAAATTAATACCCTATAGGTCACAATTCATTACTATCACAAATTAAAACGGCTCTAAAGAGGACATGGTGGATTTCATCAGCGATTTTAAGGGTCTTATAATAATGGGAGGAGAGAGCTCTCGGGTAAAGCTCCCGATGACACCTAAATAGACAGTAAACAAAAACAATGGATGTTGGTTGTCTATGTAACATTCGTTAAATAGAAAACCTTGGGCCGCTTAAAAATATAAACAAAACATCTAACTGTACAATGAAATTCATTACATTAATGTGTTACGCTGCTAATGTTATTATAACGGTACATGCATCTACTCACGTCGAATGAAACTGCGTACTCTTATAATGGCATTCAAATGCAAACCTGTAACAAGAAAAAATGCATTTTTAATATTTACGTGTAGTTGTAATAATACCTTTTGAACTTTGTGGGGAATTTTACAATTTATTTATTTTATAACTTTTGATTTATTAATAATGTTTATTTACTAATAACATATTTCTTTATTATACATTTGCAGGATTACGGTAATGAATAATTTAAGTATAATGACAAAAAATTCTAGTTAACATCCGTTTATAGCCATATCCACCAGGCATAATTACATATTGTAAGTTGCTGCCGCTACTTTAATCACCTTAGTGTATAATGAGCAGGTACCTTTACTACACCTTGAAAATGGAACTAAATTAAGGTACTTCATAACAAAACTTCAGTTATACGTTCCATCTGCATGTTTTATCAACTTGTTCTGCAGACTTCATAATTTAAATGCATGGAATTCTTACGTCAAGATTTGACATTCCCGCCATTTCGATGAATCCAAAATGGTAGCCGGTTCTTTTCAGTACACTATAAATTATATTCAATAGAAGTATTGAATTATACATAATGCTTATTATTTCCCAAAAATCATATATTTACTGAAAATTTTGTAATTAAAAAGTAAAAGCAACGTCTAGATATAAAACTTAGTTTATAGCTATAAAATAAGTAAGTAAAAAAGGAAACTTTCTAAACAGTTCAGGTATAATTAAATAAAGCGTAACAGCGCTTTCGTTAGCATTCCGTAATATCTTCCGCTACACCATTAAGGTGCTCCAAGCAGAAGCGTGACTAAGGAAGTTTTAGTTAAAAAAACTTTCATATATCAACCTGATGAAACACTAATTCGAAACTACTTTCATTAAAATACAATAATCAATTTAATTAAAAAGATTAATAAAAGTTTTTTTACTACATAAAATCATTGTCTCTATCATATAAATGATATCGTATGTTCATATTTTGTAAAGATCCATTTCAAAAGTGATTGCCACTGTTGAAATTTTATCCATCGGTCCTTCTTCTAAATATTCCTCCTTCAAATATACGGTTTTCATATACACAGCTGGACGATGTATGTTTTGTAACACTACTTAAGTGCATCAGTTTAAAATTTACAAAGAATGATCATTTGAAATTCCAACGTAAACGAACTCGAGGGCTATCGGTGGCAATGAATGATTGTGCAAGTCGTACGTACGTAAGAAATATAATTTAGGTCAGATACTTTTCGCTATAAATAAACGTTATTTATGGTTATTCGTTTTCCTCTTTGGAGCGTAAAATGAGGTTACAAAGACTTTATACAATCAGAACGCAAATGTAACATTTTTCACATTAAAGCGTATTATTCTTCATAACTCGAATAAGATCCCTTAGTTATCCCCGACCATAACGTTTTACTGAAAATCTATGCGCTACCTTGAATTGAGTTATCTTTTTTATTGGTGCAGAACATGTGATATTTTAAAAGTGAAAACAAAATTCGCAAGCCATAATTCCGGTTAATTATTATTTTAAATTGTTTTGTTTTACAACGGTTCTAAAGATGAAGATCATAGTAGCAGTAAATTTTTAAAAATGAATTTACTAACATTGGTTTAAGTGATATCTTTTCATTCTTTCCATTTTATTTCAAAGCAATTTAATCGATTAATTCTTAAACCATGAAAATATTTTTTTAAAGAATGAAAAGTGCTTATTATAACGAAGTTCTTAATTACTTTTGCTTCAATCTCCTCCGAAAACTCGAAAAAAAAGCGAATTAATACGTTGGGATTAAGAGATGTACTTTAAATATTGGATTACGACTTATAACTTTGGGTTCATCAAAATTTTCACGTGAAAATAAACTAAGCAAATATTGAACATCGGTTAGCTTCATCGAGTATTCGGGGTATGTAAACAACTTGGCGCAGCAAGCTATCCGAAACTTTTCTTACCGAAATGAAATCACGCTGAATTTCAGTTTTATCAGCGCAAATAGCGGCGAGGGGAAGGAAGCGGGAGGGCGACCGGAATATTTGCTTAGTGCCAGAGAGCGACACGAACCGCGCTTCCCGCCACAGCACCTCGGATCAGTCGCTTATGAAATTAAAATCTCGACTTATTTGAAAATCGAATTCTCTTTAAAATGTAAATGTTGGCGTTTCGTGTTGTTGATGTGTATAATGTGTATAAAAATACTGATAGTATGTTATGTGTATGGTTATATAGTTAATAATGGTAATAATAGTGATCGTTTATAATTATTTATAACATAGTTATAAATGTCGTTTATGATATTTACTTTTATATTAATATTTTCTAAATATCACATCACAGGTTTCACCTTATAATATAAGTAAGTACTTACCGTAATCAAAAGTTTTAAAATAAATTGATGACTGTGTAAGTTATTACATATTGCTTAATAATATTTTAATTTGCATGTTATTGCAAATGGGGTTATAAATTACTAATATTAAAACAAATACTTGATTTCATTTCGCGGCTGTATATACATAGGTATAGATTTTATAATGTATTAATACTTATCTATATTTTGTTATAAAACAAACCTATCTATTAAATATTTTCCAATACATGTATTTAACGTATTAGTAATTTTATTTCACAAAATTTTTGATTATATTTTTATACCGTTACAATGCAGATTTTTTTTCAGATTATTTAAATCTGGATTAGGTACCATCGGTTTAAAGGAGACCATAAAGACAAAGTCTTAATTAGAATAGAATATGTTAGATAATTACGATTTAACGAGCGGTGGAAGTAAACGATAACATATTCCAAAAAGTATGTATGTATAATTTTTTACCAACTTATATACTCTAGTTGCGAGAACGACTTATCTTAGGCAGTGCATCGTGAGCAACCTTCAAGCTATAATTATGAATCACCAACAATTACGAACGTTACTACGTTAATTATAACGAATTTATTATGATGATGTAAAAATATAATCTTGTTATAATACGCTACTAATATGTTGACTGGGATGTGGGATAGCGTTAAGTAACAATTTCCTGCAAATTGTCGTTGCAAGGATTCGTATGGAAACCACAAGCCCCATCTGCCCACGACGTGTGCAACCTATAGCTGTGAGTATCAATCGCGGTAACATACTTTGATATAATAAAAAAATTCATAAGAAATCTTTAATACAAATATCTTTTAAAGACTAATAATCATAGATACCAATTAATTACCTACTTTATTTTCTGGTGTTAGATTTTAATCTATTTTATGTTTCGATTATGCAAATGATCTATTGTACGTATATTACACAAATTTATATCTGTTTCCATACCCCTCCCCACCTCCTT